>MU226505.1:279473-296798 GCA_018584345.1 Thuja plicata | reverse complement strand
CTACCTTCCTTGATCAAACACTCACTTGGCCTGTCAATAGGTATCTGGCATCTCATGCTATCTTCATGATCAAACTTTTTGATACTCCTTGGGATGTATCTCAATATAGAAAGGATCTTTAAATCTCATTCAGTTAAGAGACTTTCTGAATCAATGGTTAAACTGAAACATTATGATCTGTTCACATATACAACTTATACTTGCAGATTTTCAGATCTATTGTAATCTCGTAAAACTAATCTGATCAATAAATCCCTTTTAATACCTTTGCTCCACTTTAGTTCTTCTCAGTGATACTGTGCTCTGTTGTTCAGTGTTCACAGAAAACTTTAGCTCTTTACTTAGCTTGATTGATCAGGATTGTATGAAGTTTCTATTTAGCATCCTCTTTTCATTCATTCACCCACTACAATTGTAATGAATTAAGTTGTCTCTTTTATAAATATGATATCATTGTTGTTAGGTTCTTGATTTTATTGATCTTGGCATGATCCGCAATCTTAGCCAATTAGATTTAAAGAAAAACTCTTGTTTTATCTCGTAGAGATCTTCTTGCCAGCTGGAGAAAATAGCTTTAAATCCTTTACTTATCTCTGGCTTTATCTTGTCGATGAAAATAAAGATAACTACCAGTTAAGTCCATATTTAGCTCTGCCAGCTAGATATTTTGTCATTTCTGGACTCAAGTTAATTTTGTTTTTTTAACTCTTTGATAGCTTCAGTCAACACTCCATTTCTCCTCGGGCTTCTCCATTGATTTACACTATAATTATGGCCATCAGTTATGCTTGTGATTCTACTCATCAATGTTCTTGCTTGGGCATCACTGTGACTTGACTTTTGGTGATCTTTGCTTGTCAAGTTCCACTAGTCGTCGATGTTTGAAGTCACATTGTGAATGATTGTCTTTTATGCATTTTTGATAGCATAATATTTTTCTCTTTGATTCTCTGAATTCTTTGACACTTTGATTATAACCGATTAGATTATATCAATTTGACATCAATGACAATACAATCCATTAACTGATTTAATGTCTTGCATTATCCTTCTACATTTCGGTGATCAACTTAACATCTTCAAACATTCAATCAGTTACATGTCATCACATCTGTCATATTTCATGGTGTAGTGGACTACATCCTTATCCAATGTAGGCCAATAATAACCTATAGTTAATCTCTTCATAGTTGTCATTTTTTCTACAAAGTGACCACCACATGGCTCATCATGACATGCATGAAGGATGTCATATGTTTCATCGTCTCTGACACATCTTCTCTTAACCTGATATGGCCCTATATAGAATAAGTTGTTGGATATCCAAGAAAATTTAAAAAATTTCTCAACCAATAACTTGTTCTCTTTGGGGATAAGTGAGAAAGAATATTATTGGCAGCTAGGTAGTTCACAATGTGTGCATACTAAGGTGTTTTAAAAAAAATAGAAAATAGATTTTCATCAGGGAAACTATCATCAATGACCACACAATTTTCCTCTTCTTAGAGCCTAGAGACAAAATATGCCACTACATTAGCTCTACATGGCTTGTCTATGATCGTGATATAAAATTCCTAAATTAGTAGTAATCATCTTGATAATCTCCCTATTATTGTAGGTTCATTCACAAGATACTTAATTATTGCATGATCGGTGTGTACAAAAATATGATAGCCAGTAATATAATGTTTGAACTTGTTAAGAGCATAAATGATTGGTAAGATTTTTTTTTGTGTGATAGCCTAACTTAATTCAGGTCCCTACATATTTTTACTTATGAAGTAAATGGAATTTTTAAGTACTCCATCTTTCTGGCCCAATACCGCTACTATGACATAGGTTGTCACATCAGTGTGAATGCGGAAAGGTAAAGACCGATTGGGTCCTCTAACCACTGGTGCTTGAGTGAGGACTGACTTAAGTTGCAGGAAGGTTTCTTCACAAGATTTTGTCCAATTGAACTATGCATCTTTGGTTAATAAAGTATATAGTGGTCCTATCATTTTTCTAAAGTCTTTAATAAACCTCCTATAATATCTCGCATGGCCCAAAAATATTCTAACATATTTTTTTCTTTGTAGAAATAGGAAGGTTAAGACTTCAATTTTTGTCGGATCTACCTGAATACCAGCCTCAAAGATATAATGGCCTAACACTACTCCCTCTTATATCATCATGAAGCACTTTTCACTATTTAAGGATAGATTATGCTCCTCGCATCTTTTTATAACCTTGTCCAAATTGGTTAAGGCCTCCTCAAACATTATGTCGTATGTGTTGAAATCATCCATGTAGATTTCCATACAGTCATGTGAAATATCATAAACTATACAAATGACTTCTCTTTGGAAGGTTGTTGGAGCATTACATAGGCAAAACGGAAGAAAAAAATATACATAAGTTCCCCATGGGCATGTAAATGTGGTTTTCTCTTGATCTTCAAGAGCAATCCTAATTTGATTATAACCACTAAACCCATCCATAAATGAGAAATATTTCTTTCCTACTAAGGAATCTAGGACCCGATCTATCAATGGTAGTGTAAAATGGTCCTTCTTAGTTGTAGTATTCAATTCTCTATAGTATACACAAATTCTCCACTTGCCTCCCTTATTTTCAAGAATAAAAAGAGGTGACACTCACTGGTTGTCTAAGATAGGATAGATAAAACTAGTTGTTAGGAATTTTTGAAACTTGGCTTTTACTATCTCTCTTAGGGAAGGATTTAATCTTCTTTGGGACTGTCTAACTATTATACTATCTTCCTTTATGTATATTCTATGAGTTCACAACTTAGGATCCAACCCTTTCATGTCATTATAGTCCCAAGAAAAAATATTGGATGTGTTTTTGAAGCAGTTTAGTCAGTGATAGTTGTTCCTCTTGACTGATTTTATTAATGATATTAAATGATCGCCCTGGCGAGACTTATAATTTCTTAGTTAAATATCATGGATGTTTCTATTTGGCATGACATCTGGATCTCATGCAGAGATAACTTGTGAAGAATTTATTCGAAGGAAGGAAGAATTGATGAACCAGGCTCAAGGAGGATAGACTGCAATGAGAATTTATGACTTAATGAACAACCAAAAGGTTTCTCACTTAGTCCATAACTACTTTTCATAATGTTGGTAAGTACATCATCCTCCTCTTGTAATTGTAAGAAAGGGTCTTTTTCTAGCATCATAAGTTGCACAACTGAGTTGACTTCCTCCATTTCTTCCCCTAGGTCTGGTCATACTGGTTTTACTATTTCAGGTTGGGGTTGTGCAAGAGGATAAATGGAAAGCTTCTTTTTAGTTATACCATCTAAGATATTCATGTCTTCTGACTGAAATCCTATGTATGCATTATTCATAGCTATCCACAAGCCTTCCTAGAATGATAGGATATCCCCCAAGGTGGCTTTATGAGAAAGTATCATGAAATTAGTTGGATACTCCCAAGAGTCTAAGGTGAAAAATAAGTCCTCAACCATCCCACCAGGTTTGATAGTGGAACTATCAACAAGCTACAAGATAGTGGGTGTAGACCTTAGATAGCTAATTTGAAGATGTTGCATTGTATCCTTTGTCATGAAATTTATGGCTGCCCCTAAGTCTATCAAGGAATTTTAACTTGGATACCATTAATAATGACACCTAGTACAGGACTACTAGGATCAGTATATTTAGGCACAGACACTTTACCAAGCATAATGTATGCTAACTGACCAAGGACATGTACTATTTAGGGGTATTTCTTCTTTCTTCCTAGCTTCTTCAAATAAGCATCTTTAATAGATTTTCCATGAAAGAGAGATATTTTAACACAAATATGCTTCAACTAATCTAGGATATCAAAGTTGGTTTCCTATGTTGGCTTTGTTACCTCAAGTTCTAGCCTTTGTAGAAATAGAGGATTGGCAATAGGGTGTTTTGGAGGTTCATTTTCTTTGACCAACTGTGGTTGAACAGAGTCGAGAACACCACTTTTCTCTAAGTCATAAGTAGGCATTTCAATTATGATTGGCGGAGATGGTCTAGGAAAATTTGTTCCAGACCTCGAATGGATATTACTTACATTAATAGCATATGAAGGGTACTAAATTTAAGGATATTGATTTGTAGGGTTTGCAGAATAGACATGTTGTTTCTGTTGAGGTTTATTGTTTGGATTAGGAACAAGCTGATGAGGAAACTGAGTATGTCTAGGAGGATTATTAACATTGGTTGTAGGGGGTGGCATTAAGGCTTGTTGTTATGATTGTTGAGGTGGGTGAAGGTATCCAACAGGTTGATTATGCCATTGTTGGATTCCTCTCCACTATAGATTTTGTTGTCAGTTACCCCGAGGTGGTTTCCAAGATCCTTGAGGTTTCTACCAGTTCCCTTAAGGTTGTTTTTAGTTCCCTTGAGGAGGTTTCTAATGGGGTGTAGGATTTTGATAATTTGAACGTTGATTCTATGGATTATTCCATGAGTGAGATTGATAACCTCTAGGATTAGGATTATACTAGGATTGCCATAAATTATTATAAGAATTTGAAAAAGTACCACTAAAGGTTAAGGGGTCTTGAGGCATACTTTGTCTTGGAGCCCGTGGCCTTCTTTGAGCAGTGTAAAAATATTGATTATCATCTCCTTCTACTAGGTTGAACTCAGTAGGCATGTGTTTACTCTCCAGATTAGAAACCATCTTGCATCTGCAATCCATCTTTTTTTTGCAGTGAGGATAATATCTACTAGCATTGCCTCCACCTCCTCATGTTTCTTTTTTTTCTTTCATGGTATCCAACTATGTAGCCATGTTGTTGATAATGTCTTTCTTAAATTATAACAATATGTGAGTAATTTTTTTCCTTGAGACTCCATTACCAGTTGATTTTCCTATAGAAAAGTGATATCCTCTTCCCTTTTTAGCATCTTGTCTTGAGTAGTTGATGCATATTTTATTGATATCATCCCAAGTTTCCTAGGTGATATCTCCTCCTATCATTAAGTCCAAAGCTTCATTACAACCATCATTGATTCCTCTTATGAAAAGAAACTTTTTTTATTCTTCATTCAGCTCATGGTGTGTAGACTTTTGTAGGTTGAATAGAAACCTTGATATGCAATCCTCAGAACTTTCATCTTCTTTTTGATGCATTTTGAAAATGTCATCCAATATCATATCATTTCCTCTACAACATTCCTTGTACTTCTCCAAGAATGTTATCTTCATCTCATCCCAATTATGCATAACATCACCTCACAGGCCCATAAACCATCTTAGAGTTGATTCGTTCAAAGTGATAGGGAATAAACTGAGCCTATAAGCATCAATGATATAGTCATAGCTTCGACAAAGGATGTAAAATTAAAAGAGGAATGTATCAAGGTCTTCTATGACCATGACATAAAACTTGGGAAGAGTTGAAGCGGGAATGTTCTTAAGGTTATTATTGTCATGTTGATTAGTAATAGGAAATGGAAAGGTAGGAGGATTCCCTCCCATCCTTGGTAGAACCCTTGGTTGACCTCTAGGTTGATAAACTACTAAATCCAGCTGGTTATCAACTTCATTTTGATTAAATGGGTTCATAGGTGGAGGAACATGAAAACTGGTCAACATATCAACAAAAGGATTTGGTTCAAGTGCCTCTTCAAAGATGTTTAGACTAATTGGTTATTCTTCCGAGGAAGATTAAAATGTGGAAAAAGTTTGTGTAGCATCAACATAAGGGTTCTCTTATTCTTTCTCCACTCCTTGGGTAACCAAAATCTCACCTATTTGATTTTTAGGCTAGTTAGGAAGGAATCTTCCTAAGGCATCTCTTATTATATGCATGCAGATTGATGATTTTGAACTAACATAGGCTGAAATGAAACTTGAGAACTAGCTACACTAAAGAAAATTCAAGATAACATGAAATGAACTATAGATTTAAGTCATGACTAAAATAGGTCCTTAGCTTGACACCATCCTCGGAAATGGTGCCAAAAATGCTTGACTTCCCAAATGGACCAATAAATAGGTTGTGAAACTCAACTCATGGATTGGACATCCAAAATAAGAAGCTATCTTTATCATTTAAAGGCTCATTTACTTGTCAACCTAGGGTGTGTGAACTTGAAATGGGTCTAAAATGTATATGCATTAAGTTTATACCAAGACCACGCTAACCTACAACTTTAAGGAAAGCAATGTTGAAAGGTAAATGTTGGAACTGAACTTAATTCAAGAGCTTAATGGAATTCAAATACTAAACTAACTTCATGTAAAAATATACAAAAAAGCTAAGGATGTGCAGACATGAACTACTCTATCTACCTTTGGCTGCAGGAATAGTCCTAGGAAATCACTTCTAGTGGCTGCAGGAACAGAAAAACTCCCAAACTTGCAAATGAAACTAAAAGAAACTACCACTAGAACTGAAAGGAGTTACTCACCAAGTGGGCTCCCTTGAGTGAGTACTCAGAGCTTGATTACACACTTATGAATTCAAAACATAACTTATTTATTCATACTTGCAAAAGGTACTGATTACAAGTCATTTCTGAAAGCAACTAAATTGTATTAAAAACTAAGATGATAATACATGAAGTGTCAATCTATAATTGAGATAAATTTTGAGGAAGTCCAACCTCTTATTTATAAAATAAAATTCACTAACTAAATAACCACTAAAATATCAACGCTAAAGAGATGGGCGGATCAAAATTATTGCAACACTAGAAAGGAGGAAACTATCCACAAAATGAGGAATGACAGACTTGTTCATCAACATAAAGAGTAGATAGAGCTTTCACTATCTCCTAGATTGTTTCCACATTAATAGTAACCATCTGACTTGCTCCACATGAGTTATGACCATTTCCTCAGTAGACTTCTTCAAATGTAGATTCGTGTTGAGCTACATAGACTTGGTCTTCAATGACTTTCTTAAGCGTCATTTGATGATCATTGCTTCCTTTAATCTTTCTAAATCATAAATTTTAATAGGCACAACACATCTAGCACATAGATATTCATTCATTACTAGATTATCCATTCATTAACCCATAATTAAACTAACATATCTATATATTGCATATTAACTATAAAAGAGTGTTTTTTGTCCATAACAGAGATATAAAAGTATAAGGTCAAGGTTCATGAGTTTACGTTCACTAGACTGTCCTAAAGCAACTAAGAACCATAGCTTATGAAAAAAATACCAAGACCACTTAGGAACGTGACAAAATGATTTAATATCTGAGCCAATACTTGAGCTCATCAGGGCCACTTGATGATTTGTATTGTAACATTAAAATATTATTTGATGTAATTATTTATTGGGGAAATATTAAATAAAGTACCCAATGTTAAGTGTGGGGTAAAGGGGTTTGGTAGCACATGGTTTATGTAATACCACTTAGTGGTTTTGTGGGATCTTTTTTCTATAAAGTCAACCACAAGGGTAGTTGTTGGCGTTAGCCTGGTTAGCATTTGTGGAGGTTGGAATCATGGCATGGGATGTGCAGTTATTTTCTTGTTAACATGGAATGCTTATTTATGGCTAGGGATTTGAAGGCTTTTATGGTGTATTGTAACAGTTGCATTGCTAAATAATATATTGATGATGGATTCTTTTGGAGGTTTGGTTTTTCCCTCATGAGGGTTTTCCCATGGTATTTATGTGGGTTATATAGAAATTGGCATAAAATTGGTTTCAAGTTTCCTTACAAGTGGTATCAAATCTATGGTTATGGTGTTATAACATTATGTGTGAATTCATGGACTACATGAAAGAATGACAAGGCAAGCAACTTGTGAAATTTTTTTAGGTTGTTTATTATTGATCTGAGGGTTTAGGGTTTTTTGTTATGATGGGTTCTTTGAAAATTTGGGGCATGAAATTTTTTTTTCGAAAGAGTTTTCTGGATGTTTATTTAAATGAGGGTTTTTTGGGGGAGTTTACAAAATTATTTTCCTGGGAAGAAACAAACCTCACTATTAAATCTTAGTTGGTTCTCTAATGAATTTGTTGGAAATAATAGGTACTGAGAGAGGGGTGAATCAGTACTGATAAAAATTTTAGACTTTTATTTATACCTTCAATAAATAACAAAAGAAATTTCCAAACTATGAAGCATATAATTGTAATTGTAAAGTAAAACTGCAATGAATAAAATGATAGCACATCCACACACATAATACTTTGATTTTTATCATGGAAACCATTGGTCAGAGGGAAAAACCATGGTGGGGATGAAACTCATAATCCTCTCACTACAGTAGAAAAGAGTGCTCTGTTAGGAGCTTACAATATATCACTTTCTAGGTGACTCGCCCTATTAGGAGTGATGATCCCTTATTAGAAGTATCTATAGTCCTATTACAGACTACCTTGTTAGAGGATTTAATTCCACTATTACAGTGTTCACCCTGTTAATGGATTTACAATAAAGTCTTGCTAGAGACTACCCTGTTAAGGGGTTTTAACTTGTTGAAACTATTAGGAAAACAACAAGAGTAATTGACCTATGATATGCACTCCTAAATGTTAATCAGATACTTTTATACTTGGTAATTGTTCTAAATCCAATCCTGAATCTTCTCTATAAATAGCTTTTTAATCGTTGTTCAAGATCTTACTTTTCAACAATACTTTAACTAATTCTCAACAACATAACTATATCAATAGCTATCATCATATAACCTTATATATCATGTTTTCCTTTGACTGTAAACCTAATTAGGATTTATGTTTCCCTCCAAAATAGCTTTACCAATCATAACTAACTCTTATAAAATTGAAATCCTTACCGCATCATCCATAACAAACTTTAAGTTGTTATCCCCAATGTGAAATATTCCTGAACAATATTATTGGCCAAAATATACCTTGGATTCATACACAAATATATACACAACTACCTAATAATTGGCGTATTTAACTCTTTGAACAATGTACTATATTTTTCATGTTGTCCAAATTCATTGAATCGTCCACCTTCATAACTAAATTAGCCAATTAATCAAAATTGTTCAATAACCTTTAGATTTCACTTGTTCACTGAATTGACCAGTTGGTGGTATATTCACTTATGTCTGTATCGGTGTTACCTAAGAGTTGTGGTCACAAATCATAGTATACATGTTGTCTTTACACCTTCCAATGTACCAATAGAAAACTTGTCTTCCAGCTTAACCAATCTATCCTTCACCTGTTATCTTGTTCATCGGTTACCTTTCGTACTTGACTTCTCTTTACCAATTGGATATTACTGTATACCGGTTAGTATAACTTAATATACTTACACAAAAATTTCTCACCTATGTAATAGTTTTCCAGCAATGACAACCATACTCTATAAAATCATCATGAATGTCAGATATCAATGTCATCTATCACCATTCTACAATCAATAGAATTTTGAGATAAAAAATTTCTATGTTTGGTAAAAGTGGAATTAGATGCAAAAACAATTTAACAAGAAGGCTTGATGGTCGTCAAATCTAGACTAGGCATGTGTTAGTATAATTTTTTTAAAACACTTGCTGACTATTTCAGGCCTGCAATATAGATGTAGATATACATATATGTGTGTGTATGTATATATGTGTATATGTGTGTGTATACATAAATACATATACAAACATATGTATATACATAAATATATACACATATACATATACATACACACACACATACACACACACACACACATATATGCATATACATTATATGTGTATACATATACATATACATAGATATTGTTAGATAACTGAGAGGGGGGTGAATCAGTTAGCTCTAGTTATCGTCCAGTCCCAAATTCTCCCAGATGTATATGATAATAATTTCACACATATAAATCAACTCGGTGAAATATAAATTGTGATCTCAAACTTATCTTCAAACTCATCAACTCATCTACCAAATCATCTACCGATTAGCAGTAAAAAAATTATTGTGATTACCGATCAATGCAGATAAAGTAATGTGTAAAGAAAAATAACAATCCAAAACAATCTTACACATTAACATGCAGATTTTTAATGTGGAAACCCTACTAAGGGAAAAAACACCTGGTACCGGTAACCCAAAATATTTCACTCTTCTAAAGTGAGCTTGGTTAAGATCCAACCCTGTTAAAGGTTACAATGCACACTATTAAATGTAACCTGGTTAGAGGATTTATCACTAACAGTTCTCCCTTGACCAATAATTCACTATGGGTTCAACAAGAAAACAATCAACATTCATGGAATGTCATAATAAAGACTTTAAAGTCCTACTTGGTTAAGAGATTTCTCTGTAACAATGGTTAAAGTGATACAGTAATGATCTGATTCAAATACAACTCTATATGCAGATTTTTATATCTATGCTAAGTACATAATACCTCTGATCAATTTGTTCACTTCATTTCCTCTTATTATTCATACTTTGTTTTTCTCAGTAAATGCTCTTTCCTCTGTCGCTCAGTGTTGTTTGCATAATTGCTCGGTTCTGTCTTCAACCAGTTTGATTAGTCATGCATGAATTTTTCATGTGTGCGCATCATGTTCATAATGAATCTTTTTTCTCTTATATAGACATCATAACACATTTATTTTCTATCCTTTAGATTTTGCGGCTTAATCCCCATCATTGATTTTGTCGCTTAAACCTTCCTTGATAGTTGTGTCAAAAAAATGTTTCAATCTTCTTCGTCTGATTAGCCTTGAATTTTCATATTCCTTTGATCATCATAACAAACCTTATCAATTACCTCAGAATATCAATTTTCTAGCTCATCATTTTAGTCGACATTTAGTTTCTTTTTATTTCTTGGTCAATATCGTGATGTGTCGGTGATCCCTAGCTTGATTAACACTATGCTCAGTATACACTATATTTACTCGGTGTTCACTGTTACTTGGTGTATACAAAACTCTTCAGTTACCGACCACATAAACTTTGTTTTTTCCAGATCTTTAACCCATAATAGATGTTTGTTATCATAATGATAATCAAAACAAGTTGACATCAATGAAAATACATTAACTAATTAATGTCTATCATCACATTTGTAACTCCATTGATCATCAACAAAATGACTTCAAACATACAATCAGTTGTATTTCAGCAATCTCTCCCTTTGGCGTTGATGGAAACACAATATGAAATATGCAATATGGAAATGCCATGAAATACCAAACTTTTATTCTACACTATATGAAAAACGTTGTAGTTCTCCCTAGCTTGGATATATAATATGTTTCAACATTAAAAAACTCACCATGCATACTCTGCCTGTAGATTTGGCTTTTCTGTTCTAGAATCTTCTCTCTCTGTAGATAGATATGTCATTTCTCTCCCTTTCTCTTTTCTCCTTTTCTCCCTTGCAGTGGATAGATATTTCATTGAATCTTCTCTCCCTTTGACATCAATGCCAAAAAGAAATATACAGCTCTTGATTAGCAAAAAAGTATCTATGGTTTTCACTGCAGTAGTGTAAGTACCTTTCAGTGTACTGATATGTCATTGTGAGTCCAGTTCAGCATTGCATCAACATGATTGATATTTTGATTACATGCAGGTTGATGCAACCTCCTAGTCAGATTAGTGGCCGATAGACAAGGGATGAAACCCTATTCTATTCCTCAAGTACTCAAATGTATCCTTTGGTAAGGGTTTAGTGAATATGTCAGCAAGTTGTTCTTTTGATTGCACATATTCTAGTGTAACTTGTTTTTTTGTACCTATTCCCTCAAGTAGTGATACTTTATAGATATATGCTTTGCTTTTGCATGCATCACCGGGCTCTTAGAAATATTAATTACACTAGTATTATCACAAAAATTATCACTGGGTCAGTGATCTCTTCATTCATACCTTTCAAAAGTTATTTTATCCATGCAATGTTCGAACAGTTTGCAGCAACAGCAACATAATATGCTTATGTATTTGACTGTGATATGCATCCTTGCTTCTTACTGATCCAAGTAACTAATCTTTCTCCCACAAAGAATTCTCCACTAGCAATGCTCTTTCTATCATCAATGTTCCCAGCCCAATCAGCATCTATGTAAACTTTCAGTTCAAATTTGCCTACTCTCTTGGACCACAATCCATAATCTTCAGTGTTTTTCAAGTATCTAAAAATTCTCTTTACATCAGTCATATGTGATTCTTTAGGATTAGCAGAAAATATTGCTACAGTTCCAACTGCATGTGCAATGTCTTGTCTTGTGTGTAAAACATACATTAATTTTCCAATCATAGATCTATACAATGTCTAATTTACCTCAATTGTCTGATCTTCTTTTGTCAATTTGCATCCAATGACCATAGGTGTTCCAACTAGTTTTGAATCTTCCATTCTGAATGTCTTCAATACATTGTTGATGTATTTGGATTGAGTAATGTAGATGCCTTCATCCTGTTGTAAAATTTACAAACCAAGAAAAAATTAATCTCTCCAAACATTGACATTTCAAATTCTTTCCTTATTTTATTAGTGAATGATTTGCATAAGTTATCATTTCCTCCAAATATAATATAATCAACAAAAATTTCAGCAATAAGAGTCTTATCATCATTTCCTCCTTTCAAATAAAAATTGATGTTATCACTTGTTCTAACAAATCCAATACTGATAAGATAGGAGTGTATTCTTTCATACCATGCTCTCGATGCTTGTTTCAGTCCATACAATGCTTTGTGTAACTTACATACCATGATTTTCTTAGTAGGATCAACAAAATCTTTAGGTTATTCAATGTATACCTTTTCTTCCAGCATTCCATTTAGAAATTCAGATTTAGCATCCATCTAATAAACTTTGAATCATTTTTATACAGCATAAGCAAGTAATATTCTAACTCCTTCAAGTCTAGCAATGGGTGCAAAAGTTTCTCCATAGTCAATACCTTCTTGTGCATACCCTTTACATACTAGTCTTGCCTTATTTCTGGTTACATTTCCATTCTCATTCAATTTGTTTCTGAATATATATTTTGTTCCAATTACATTCTTATCACTCGGTCTCGGTATTAATGTCCATTTTTTTCTGTATCTGCTCAATTTCTTCGTTCATTGCATTAATCCATTCTTCATTTTCAAGTGCGTCGTTAATAGTTTTAGGTTCTAATTCATAGATCAAACATGTGTTGTCATTCAACTTACTTTGTGTCATCATGCCAGCGCTTTTATCTCCAATAATCTAATTCTTTGGATGGTGTCTTCTTACATATTTTGCAACTGTAGGTTCAGTTCTTTTTTTTTCATTGTGTTCTCCAGTTGGTATATGATCATGATCTCCAATTGCAACATATTCTTGATTATCGATTGGTGCATCCTGATGCTCGGTTTCATTACCCTGTTGCTTGGTAACATTAGGCAGTTTCTCAAGCAAAGTGTCAAGTTCTTCAATGTAAACAAATCTATTGTAGTCTTCTAGTTCTCTTTTTCTTTCCTCATCATTTTTCTCAGCAAATTCATCAACTCTTACATTTTCACTTTCAATTATCTTGTTAGAAGACTTTTTCAAACATTTATAAGTTTTTCTCTTAGTAGTATATCCTAGAAATATTCCTTTATCACCTTTTGAGTCAAAATTCCCATTTCTATCATCTTTCAGAATATAGCATCGACTTCCAAATATTCTTAAGTAACTCACATCAGGTGTATAACCATACCATAATTCATAATGTGTCTTGTTTGTATCTTTCTTCAGTTGTACTCAGTTCAATGTGTATACAACAGTACTAACAACTTCCCTCCAGTATACTTGTGCAACATTATTTTCAATCACTAGTGTTCTAGCACAATCCACAACTGATCGATTTCTCCTTTCAGCAATCCCATTTTGTTGTGGTGTTCTCAGTGCAGTAACTTGTCTCTTAATTCCATACTCATTACAAAAGTTAGTGAAATCATTAGAAATAAATTCTCCTCATTTGTCATATCTTAAAAATTTCAGTTTTTTACCACTTTCTTTTTCCACTTTAGCTTTGTACCATTTGAAAATTTTAAATGCTTCAAATTTGTCTTTTAAGAACATGAGATTCATCATTCTAGAGTAGTCATCAAAAAATAAAATAAAGTATCTGTCACCATAATAACTTTGTGTTCTCATTGGTCCACATAATTCTGTATGAACTAATCCAAAATATCATTATAAGAGAAAATTTTTCTCTTAAAACTAGATTTCAACATTTTTCCCATTTGAGAATTCTTGCACATGACATGGTCAGGTTTAGATAAGCTCGGTAAGCCTCTTACTTTTCTTTTCTTACTGATCTTAACCATGTTGTTAAAATTTACATGACATAACCTGTTATGCCACAACCATACATCTTCATCCCTATCCATCAAACAAGTAGTTTCAAAAGTGTCAAGATAGAATGGATTACCTTTTGCTTGTTCTCCAGTGCCGACCAACTTTCCTGTTTGATTATAGATTCTAGCTTTTCTGTTTTCAAATGCAACTTGGTGACCTATGTTATTCAACTGTGAAACACTCAATAGATTATAATTAAGTCCTTTCACCCAATATGAATTCTCACATTTGATCTTATTGTTTATCAATATAGTCCCTTTTCCTTTCACTTGACAAGGTGTATCATTTCCCATTCTAATAGATCCACCATTATAATGCTCAATATATTCAAATTTTTCTTTATCTCTAGTCATGTGATGTGAGCAGCCATTATCAATAACCCAAATGTCATGCTTGCTAACTTTAGAACTAAGTGTTGTTTCAACATACCTTTCATCTTCTTATGAATCTTCTTTCAAAGCTACAAATACTATCTCAATGTCTTCATCAGTGTCGATGTCGGTGTCTTTATCTTTATCTTCAGCAATGTAACATGCCTTCTTGTCTTTGTAATCTCGGTTACTCCTTTTTTCATACTGTCGGTTGCTTCTATATTCTTGATCATCCTTTCTATCATTAGATCTTTCATTTCTTTCATCACTTTTTCTATTAGGGAATATGGCAGCAAAGTGTCCAAATTCTTTACAATTAAAGCATATCAAAGGTAGTTTACCTTTATACCTTCCTTTACCTTTGTGAAATCTTCTAGCCATTAATGCTTCAAGTTCATCAAGTTCTTTATCATCACTGTCACTGTCACTGTCATTTCTTATCATGTGTTTGGTACTAGATTTACTAATTTTTAGAGAGGACATAAATGCATATTCAACATTTGGAACAACAATGTTGTCAAAATTGTTCAGCTCAAATCAAATTAGTCTACCAACTAAACTATCTACTGTAATATTATTTCCAAGTGTTTCTCCCATTTCAAGTATTTTAGAGACTCTAATAGAATAAATATAGTAAATAGGCAATAAAGTTCTAAGAACCATACTTACAATAGTGTCTTCGTCAATAACTCCACCTACTCCACGAATAGAATTCACAACCTCCTTGATTTGGTTACTGTAATGTGTTATGTTTTCTCCTTCTTTCATTCTCATGTCATCAAATTTTCCTCGGAGACTTTTAGCTTTAGCTCTTTGCACATTTGCATCTCCTCCATAAACTAGTGTAAGCTTGTCCCACATCTGCTTGGCTGATGTACATGTCTTGATATCCTCAAATTCAACATCAAATAGTGAAGAAGCAAGTTCTATCATCATAGCATTGTGTTCATGTTTCTCTCTCATCTGATTAATAGTCAAAGGTACAGTAGGTAAGATGAATTCAGTATCCAGGTGGTGCAGAGCACCCTAAGGTTTTAGCTCTGAAGCCCTAGCTGTTTAGCAATGGTGGTCTGGGAGCAGATCACAGTTAGCAGTCAGCTATCTTCCTAAACCCTAACAGCTCATAACTCCTAGCACGAGGGCGGTTAAACAAACAAACTAGGTACATTATACTTAGCACACAGTCGGAAGGAAACTGGCGGTTAACCGAAAATGGCTGCGACAAGGCAATAACAGTGAATCGCGAAGTCGGCGGTTTAACGGCAGTTACTGTGAAACCGGTGCGACAACGCGATGATAATGTATCGCAAGCTCACGAGTTGATGGGCGGTTAGTGGAAGACGGCTGCGACAAGGCGATGATAGTGTATCGCACAGTCGCCAGATAATCGGCGGTTAAGTTAATAGGTGAGGCGAAAATGTGACAACAGTGTATCGCAAAGTCGCAGGACAACAAGCGGTTAAGTTCATAAGTGTGCGAGAGCGCGACAACCGTCTATCGCATGATCGCAGGGAAATCGTCAACTCAGTTCAAAGCATTGCGAGTGCGCGATAACAATGCATCGCTCAGTCGCAAGGGAATCGACAGCTCGATTAAAAGTGATGCGAGCGCACGACTGCAATGAATCGCAAGGTCGCAGAACAAAAGGCAGCTCGTTTAGAAGTGTTGCGAGCGCGCGACTACAATGCATCGCAGGGTCACAAGGTAATCATCAGCTCGTCTATAAGAGGTGCGAGAGCGCGACAATAATGTATCGCGTACTCGCAGGGCAATCAGAAGCTCAGCTATAAGTGGTGCGATAGCGCGACGACAAGGAATCGCAAGGTCGCAGATTAAAGCATGCATGATTTTTAAGGCTCGCGACTATGCGATTAAACATTTGGATGTAAAGTAAGCGTCTGATCAAGCCAAGAAAGAACAACGATGCCACGGTTAGAAAAAGAAAATAGGTTGACCGGTCAACATCGCTGAGGGAAGATAAAAAGTAAATGCCACGGAGGAAAATGTTGTCCACGTCGACAACCATGCTGAGAATGATGACAGTTGCAGGAGGAAGATGAAGAGCCAAGGCAGTTAGAATCCTCAGGCGGATAGGTAACCTAGAAACGGTTACGAATCAAGAACAGGCCGAGTATAAAATGGAGGAAAGAACCATTTTTGGAGGAGGTTGGAGAAGTTAGAGACTGAGTAGACTAGCGAAGAAGATTTCAGTTTGCTTTGTAATTTTTAGACTTTCAATAAAGAATAGTTCCTGTGTGTTCTGTGTGTTCTTCTGTTGTGTACAAACTTCTGTAGAGTAGGATTTTGAATTCAGTCAAGACTCATGGATGCTTTTTGACTCTTATAATCCATCCTATGGAGTGTGACCGTCAAGAAGCATCCCTCATGTATTTTTATTCTATTTTTGTGTTTGGGATTGAGAAGAGGCTAGTCAGAATTGCAGACAAGTCCTAGACAAGCTGAATGGTCCAGCTACAGAACTTGTAGGAGAGAGAGATAGAAGGAGAAGGTGCATGACTGCCCTTTTTCAGTCATGGAGAGTAAGATGAGATGAAGAGTGAAGCATTTTGGTGGGTAGGAAACCTAGGAGAGAGGGAGTATAGAAATCCTTCTGGTTAGGGTCTGTGAGTAACCCTAAGAGACTCAAGTGTGAGTCTAGGGGATCCTGAAGTGAA
>MU226505.1:245647-274717 GCA_018584345.1 Thuja plicata | reverse complement strand
AGAAGGGGATTCCTACTAAGCTGCAAATGAGGAGAATAGGTCCCTGCAAGATATTGGAGAAATATGGGCAGAATGCCTATAAAATTGATTTACCTAACAATTTAGAAATGTCACCTGTTTTTAATGTACAGGATCTTATTCCATACAGAGGACCAGTGATACCTGAGGGTACTCAACAGATGGGAATAGGAAAGGATGTTCAGGATATACGGGTGAAAGCTAAGTCAAAGTTGCAAGCAGAGAAAATCCTGGATTCACGAGTCCAGAAGACAACTCGACGAAGGGTATACAGAGAATACCTTGTCAAATGGTTAGGGTTACCCGAAGCAGAAGCGACATGGATGGACGAAGAAGACTACAGAAAAAAAGGAATTAGTTCGGCATTGTTGCCGACTAATTCAAACTAAATTCTTCCTCCGTAGAGGGGGGAGTATGGTGCAGAGCACCCTAGGGTTTTAGCTCCGAAGCCCTAGCTGTTTAGCAATGGTGGTCCGGGAGCAGATCACAGTTAGCAGTCAACTATCTTCCTAAACCCTAACATCTCGCAACTCCTAGCATGAGGGCGGTTAAACAAACAAACTGGGTACATTATACTTAGCACACAGTCGGAAGGAAACTGGCGGTTAACCGAAAATGGCTGCGACAAGGCGATAACAGTGAATCACGAAGTCAGCGGTTTAACGGCGGTTAGTGTGAAACCGGTGCGACAACGCAATGATAATGTATCGCAAGCTCACGAGTTGATGGGTGGTTAGTGGAAGACGGCTGCGACAAGGCGATGATAGTGTATCGCACAGTCGGCAGATAATCGGCGGTTAAGTTAATAGGTGAGGCGACAATGCGACAACAGTGTATCGCTAAGTCAAAGGACAATAGGCGGTTAAGTTCATAAGTGTGCGAGAGCGCGACAACCGTCTATCGCGTGATCGCAGGGAAATCGTCAGCTTGGTTCAAAGCATTGCGAGTGCGCGATAACGATGCATCGCTCAGTCGCAAGGGAATCGGCAGCTCGGTTAGAAGTGATGCGAGCGCGCGACTGCAATGAATCGCAAGGTCACAGAACAAAAGGCAGCTCATTTAGAAGTGTTGCAAGCGCACGACTACAATGCATCGCAGGGTCGCAGGGTAATCGTCAGCTCGTCTATAAGAGGTGCGAGAGCGCGACAACAATGTATCACGTACTCGCAGGGCAATCGGAAGCTCAGCTATAAGTGGTGCGATAGCGCGATGACAAGGAATCGCAAGGTCGCAGATTAAAGCATGCATGGTTTTTAAGGCTCGCGACTATGCGATTAAACATTCGGATGTAAAGTAAGCGTCTGATCGAGCCGAGAAAGAACAACGATGCCGCGGTTAGAAAAAGAAAACAGGTTGACCGGTCAACATCGCCGAGGGAAGATAAAAAGTAAATGCCACGGAGGAAAATGTTGTCCACGTCGACAACCATGCTGAGAATGATGACAGTTGCAGGAGGAAGATGATGAGTCGAGGTAGTTAGAATCCTCAGGCGGACAGGTAACCTAGAAACAGTTACGAATCAAGAACAGGCCAAGTATAAAATGGAGGAAAGAACCATTTTTGGAGGAGGTTGGAGAAGTTAGAGACTGAGTAGACTAGCGAAGAAGATTTCAGTTTGCTTTGTAATTTTCAGACTTTCAATAAAGAATAGTTCATGTGTGTTCTGTGTGTTCTTCTATTGTGTACAAACTTCTGTAGAGTAGGATTTTGAATTCAGTCAAGACTCATGGATGGTTTTTGACTCTTATAATCCATCCTATGGAGTGTGACCGTCAAGAAGCATCCCTCATGTATTTTTATTCTATTTTTGTGTTTGGGATTGAGAAGAGGCTAGTCAGAATTGCAGACAAGTCCTAGGCGAGCTTAATGGTTTGGCTAGAGAACTTGTAGGAGAGAGAGATAGAAGGAGAAGGTGCATGACTGACCTTTTTCAGTCATGGAGAGTAAGATGAGATGAAGAGTGAAGCATTTCGGTGGGTAGGAAACCTAGGAGAGAGGGAGTATAGAAATCCTTCCGGTTAGGGTCTGTGAGTAACCCTAAGAGACTCAAGTGTGAGTCTAGGGGATCCTGAAGTGAATAGGGTCCAAAGTGAGATTCCTATGAAAGAGTAGGAGTCTAGAAGAGAAAGGTGACCTCCCCATCACCAGGTATACCTTTATATCATCTCCAATCCCTAATAGATATAGTCTCATTCTTCTCTTCCATGTTGAGAAGTTTTCCTTGTTCAGCTTAGGTGCATCTCTCTTATACATCTTGTGATCTTTAGCTTAAGTCCTTGAACACTTTCCTTCTAAGCACTCTATGCTCTGATACCAATTGTTAGATAATTGAGAGGGGGGTGAATCAGTTAGCTCCAGTTATCCTATAGTCCCAAATTCTCCCATATGCATATAACAACAATTTCACACATATAAATCAACTTGGTGAAATATAGACTGTGATCTCAAACTTATCTTCAAACTCATCAACTCATCTACCAAATCATCTACCGAGTAGCAGTAAAACAATTATTGTGATTACTGATCAATGAAGATAAAGTAATGTGTAAAGTAAAATAACAATAATACACATTAACACATAGATTTTTAATGTGGAAACCCTGGTAAGGGAAAAACCACCTAGGACCGGTAACCCAAAATATTTCCCTCTTGTGAAGTGAGCTTGGTTAAGAGCCAACCCTGTTAAAGGTTACAATGCACAATGTTAAATGTGACTTGGTTAGAGGATTTATCACTAAAATTTCTCCCTCGACCAATCATTCACTATGTGGTCAACAAGAAAACAATAAACATTCATTGAATGTCATAATAAAGACTTTCAAGTTCTACTCGGTTAAGAGATTTTTCTATAACAATGGTTAAACTGATACAGTAATGATCTAATTCAAATACAACTTTGTTTGCAGATTTTCAAATATATGCTAAGTACATAATACCTCTGCTCAATTTTTTCACTTCAGTTCCTCTGATTCTTCATACTCTATTATGCTCAATAAATGCTCTTTCCTTTGTCGCTCGGTGTTATCTGCAGAATTGCTCAGTTATGTCTTCAACCAGTTTGATCAGTCATGCATGAATTTTGCATGTGTGCGCATCATGTTCATAATTAATCTCTTGTCTCTTATATAGACATCATAACACATTTAGTTTCTATCCTTTAGATTTTTCCTCTTAATCTCCATCGTTGATTTTGTCGCTTAAACCTTCCTCGGCAATTGTGTCAAAAACACATTTCAATCTTCTTCGTCCGATCATCCTTGAATTTTCATCGTTGTTTGATCATCATAACAAACCTTGTCAATTACCTTGGAATCATCAATTTTCCATCTCATCATTTTAGTCGGTATTTAGTTTCTTTTTATTGCTCGATCAATATTGTGGTGTTGTTGATCCCTAGCTCGGTTAACACTATGCTCGGTATACACTATATTTACTCGGTGTTCACTATTACTCAGTGTATACAAAACTCTTCAGTTACCGACCACATAAACTTTGTGTGTTCCAGATCTTTAACCCATAATAAATGTTTGTTACCATAATGATAATCAAAACAAGTTGACATCAATGACAATACATTAACTGATTAATGTCTATCATCACATTTGTAACTCAGTTGATCATCAACAAAATGACTTCAAACATATAATTAGTTGTAGTTCATCAGATATATATACATATACGTGTGTGTGTGTGTGTGTGTGTGTGTGTGTGTGTGTGTGTGCACATTTATGTATGTTATGTATATATGTATATGTGTGTATAATCACTTTTAATAGCAACGACAGGGATTTGTTTGGAAATTTTCAAAAACATTAAAAAAAATACATGTATGGGGGATTCAACCCCACCCCGCAGAGACCCACCACCTGATTGCATCCGCAGTAAATAGTATTGTGGATTCTGCAGTGTGGGTTGGTACCAACGAAGGTATCGGTAAGAAGCTTCACTGGCTGATTTATTTTTTCAAATTGTTGACCCCATAACTTGTTTAAAATTGGTTTTTCTAATATTATTTAATAAAATTTGATTTATTAAATGTGTAATATATTTTTTAAATGCCAGCTAATATTAATAAATATTTTATCTCAGATGTTAAAAATATTAAATTTCTATTTGTTAGTATCTATGAGGTGGGTCCATCAGGAACCCCATAAATTATTTAAAAATTTGGAAAATATGGATTAAGTCAGATTGGAGAAAAATTTAAATCCACATTTACCAGTTTCTTACATGTGGGAATACGGGCTGATTTTCTTTGACGAAGCATAACTTTCACCCAAGGAATTTTTTTCTCAACGTCTTATAATCGTTGGAAAGCTAATTTCAAGCACTAGAGTGTGGTACAAGTTTAGTTCTATGATTTTGTCATTTTGACATGTTATCTCATCTTGAAAGCTAGATATTCTCCTTTTTACAGTTTTGGTCATGTCTTTTGCATACGAAACCACATTTTTTATTTAGAATAGGCATTGGGGAATATACTTTGTGTATTTTATTTGGTGCTAATATTTTATCAGTGTAATGGGTATAGAGACTTGTGAACTAGTTTGTTCACTTGTAGGTGCTTGAAATTTGGAGTGTGCGTGTGAGGGCATCTAGACGAGTCAAGGGACAATACCTTGAAGAAGTGCATATTTTTGTTTTATGATGATACAACTGGTTATAGTATTTGGTGCTTCCTGATATAGGGTTACAAGTGTTTTCAGAGTTTTGCCTTTGATGGTGAAACGTACATAGGTTGTCTTCGGTTTGAGAACATGATTGGACACGGTTTGAGACTTGGAGTCTCATGTGGGTAATGTTAAGTGTAAGTACAATTTTAGTGATGATTATAGTATCATGGGTATGTAGGTACATATTTTACATTGACATAACATAATCATGTTTGTGGTGATTGGTGGTGATTTAGTATGATATTAGGAAATTTTTGTATAGCTATGTGATGTTTATTTGGTTCCTTGACTATTGTACATGACTGTGGACATGTTTGTCAAATCAGATCAGATGTTGATTTGGTGTTTATTCATTTGATCTATAGGATTATACTCTTTGATATCTCTAATGCAGGTTACTAATGTGATGAAGATTTTGCATGTTCAATGATTAGATCTAGGAATTATGTCATTAGTATTATACATAGCCTATTTATTATATTGGCATGACTCAGATGTGGACTATCTATATCCACCAGCTTTGATTCAATGGTTATACAAATTTTGTTAGTTGGCCTTATCTATGGTCATTTGTGCATTGGTATGTTTTGTTTTGAGATGAGAGGATGGATAATTTTTATGGCACTTGGATAGTTTATGTTGGGACTTGTAGTATGTTCTTTATCATGATGTCATGATAGTTTGGTTATTTATTGATTTCACTTTCAATAGGATCTTTTGACAGTGATGATAAGGTAGTGTAGGATTAGTTCTTGGTTGTTTGTTGGAATCTGTATGTATCTTCTTGGTTTGGAGATCTTGGTTTCACTTGATGTTACTGACATATAAATTGTATGTGTGTACACTTGGACAATTTTTATGTAGAAGATGGGTATCATGATTTTGTGTGTGACTTTGTATCACATTTTAGTGGGAGTTGTTGGCAATGATGTGGATTCACAATTAGATGGTGGTTAGTGTTGCAAATGTTAGAGGATTCCTTAGGTCCTTTTGTTGTAGAAGGGTCATTCACATTTTTGGCTCACTAGTAGGAGATGGTATCTTCATTTGATTGGATATGTTGACATCTTGAGGACACAAGGGGTCCTTGGTGGAGGTGTAGTTCATGCTTTCATTTGATACATTATCATGGTTGCTATTATGTTGGCATGGTATAGTTATTTGATATGTTCAAGTGGAACATGTTATCTCCTTGGAGGAGATGGTTAGATCATGTTGTCATGTTTATGATCTTGATTCTACGGTTGGAGCTTTGACATTGATCTTGGTTTAGTTTCTTGGTATTGAGTATATTGATCATTTTATTGATACTTCAAGATAGTGCTATTTTGCATTTGGAGTTTGGCATGGATTGATTGGTTACATGTTCTCATGGATTCTTAGAGACTTGGGTGATGTTGATATTCTCTTGTGATTAGAGATACATTTAGGGATGATTGATGGTGTCAGTAGGAAGACTTGGGATAATTCACTTGGTATGCACTTAAGAGGAGAGTGTTCTTGGATTATTCTTGGTGACTTGGATATCTTGATGATATTTCTCATTCCCTATTCTTAGTCTAATCAACGGTTTACTACTTGAGAGGTATTTTCTTTAGTTCCTTTCAAGTGATTTATATTTTATGCTTATTTGGTAGATATGGATCTTGATCTGTGGTGATTGTTAGTTCTGGAGGATTTAGTGTGAGATATGTTTGGTATTGGTTATCTCCTTGTGCATATATTTTCGTTATGTGGTATTATTATGATTGAGTTTGAGAGATGGTTTATTGGGAATATTCCTTGGATTGGGAATGGTATTGGTTTAATCTTCTTATGACAGGCATACATCAATGTTGATTACATGACATGTCTGTGTATGTGTTTTTCCTAAAAGTTTGAATGTATCTTAGATGTTGTTATGGATTCTTGTTTGTGTTTTTTTGGAGGATATCATACTTTACACAGTTGGTATTTAGAGGTGTATTTAGAAGGAAATGCTACATGTTTTTATTTTTAGTATCTCTCTTTTGGTCTTTGTTATCTTCTTGGATGTTTGGTCTCACTTACATTAGATTTGGGATTGGTTGGAGCTTTGTGATCACCTATTTGTGTCCATGTGTGTCATGTGGGAGATGACATGAAGGTTCCTTTTATCTCTATCCTTTGTTTTTTGTGGAGCACATGGGAGAGCATTGGAGACATGTTGAGAGAATTGTTCTTGCAAGTTATTGTTTTACATGTTACATATTGTTGTGGATGTTCCTTGATACTACATGGTTGCACTTTCTATGTGATTTTGTTGGTGGATTTATTTCGTAATTGACATTACCTATGTTGGTGTTATGTGGCAAATATGAAACTTTATAAGGATTTTGGTTGCATGTTACAAGTTATATTTGTTGATATTATGGGATTCACTTGACATGTTTTATATACCTTGGAGGTATGGATAGTAGGATGTGTTAGTAATAGTGGTGGGTGTTATTTCAGCTATGGATATTGGTTCTCGGAAACTATCGATGCATGTTGTTATCTTTGAATCAAGTCTTTTTACTTGTGGACATCAGTTAAGATAGGACTTATGACTCATTTTTGACAGGTTGTGTGGCTTTCTCTTTGGATGGCTTCTATGTATGTCCAGTACAAGTGGCATGAGAGAAGTTGTGAGCATTCATGTATGAGGTGGCGGTCACTTTTTTGTGTTGTAGATATCTTGATGGAGCACATGGAGCATTTTGATTCATGTTAGTATATGTTCCTAGAAGGGTTGTTCCCTTGTTCATATTTGTTGCTACTTATTGACCCTTATGCAATGTATACAACAAGTGGGAAAATGTTGATAAAATGGGTGTTACACCTTTCATAATAATGTTTATATAATTGTAATAGTTTTTTTTATTGTGTAAAATTTGCACCTAGAAGAGCCTAGATGGATGTCCAACATGTAGAGATTCCTTAGGAATATTTTCAAGGCCACTTTATGAGTTGTATTGTAACATTATAATATTATTTGATGTAATTTTTTATTGGGGACATAATTAAATAAAGTGCCTAATATTAAATGTGGGGTCAAGTGGTTTGGTAGCACTTGGTTTTAGCACATGATTTATCACAATCATTAATGACACCATAACAAGCAGAGGGTTGACAATAGAATGACAACACCAAATACCATCAACACTATCATTGTCATCAACAAGCTCTGAATGTTAAGCAGGCCAAGGGTTAACATCAATGATAGCACCAACTTCCAACATAAACTTAGTACCCAATATTAAATGAGAGGTTAACGGCAGTGTGTTCACGTAATTTCATAGCACATGATTTCACTTTACCACTATTTGTATTTTGTCTTATCTTGATGGTCATATGATTAAATCATTGTACTTAGATAGTTGTACCTTATCTTCTGAAGTTCATGATGAGATTATTCATATAATATATATCTTGAAGTGTATATTCATATAGATTAGCTCTTGTATATTTCAAGGAGTTGGCAGATTTTCAGTATAGCAGTTAAGTCTCAATCTTTATTGGACAGAGCAATTGAAATCTTTGACTACAATGTCTTATAACTTTCACAGTAACAGAGTTACATTGGAATTTAATTTAATTCACTTAGTTATGGAAGGGGACATGCCTAAGCAGTTGTATCAAGGAGAATTGGTAAATGGAAGAATTGAACTAAGACAAACCATCACTATGGAAGTTTTCAAATATTGAGTATGTTGGAAAACTACTGATAAATGGATAGATCGAGCTCAGCCTAAGAATTGTCCTAACATGCTAGATTTTGCAGGTGCCCATTAATTTCTCAGTTAAGATGTTATCTTTGAGAACACTATATCAAACCCTAGAATAAAACTAGAGGATTAAGGGATTGATAGAGAAGTTTGCATTTTGCATACATGGTGGATGTACGATTAGTTTATAGGTGAGTTTAACTCACGCTTGATATCCTTGTGTCCAGAGAATTTTTTGTTCTAATTACTTACTTTGGCATGTTTTATTTATATGGGTGGTCACTGGAATGCAAAAGGGTTATTTCTAAAATACTAATACCCAAGCTCCGACCTGCTACTATGCTATATCCCCTCAGTTATAATCACTAGTTTTGCAAAGACTCTTTCTAAAATACTAATATGCAGACTTTGACCTGCTACTATATGATATTACCTCAGTTCTAATCTGGATGAGATTATCAAAGTCTAAACCTACATTCCTTAGATAAGGTTTACAGTGCAAATTGGTAACATTGTTGGAAAATTCATTTCTGTGAGAAAGTCAACAAAGCAGATGCTTTGTGTGTGTCCGGAAATATTTGCATAGTGGTGGACCCAAGTCGGGGACTTTCAGATGAGTTGATTTCAGAATGGAAAGTCTTTGCAAGGACCCAGGAGTTTGATTATCAAAATATCACCTTTAGTTCCAGATATTGCTCAAAGCTGAGCATGGGTATTTGATTTCAAAAAATCCCAGGTCAGGCTCGTCATTATCCTGCAAATAAAAATTCATGTGTATATTGCTTTGACAATGGGCATTTGACTACAAAACATCATCAGGCACCTCGGATCCATCATCATCCGGCAAGTAATAATTGATGTATATTGATGTATCTGAAGCCTACAACAGTTCCTCTAAATCTTTATCCGAATCGATGATATAGGGATAAGGAACAGTTTTAATCCTTGCTGCTGATTTCATTTGGTGTTAGATGCTGACCATCCATTTGTATAATGTGAGTACTGTCTCTTATATAAAAAATCTCCTGAAATATTTCCATAATAACATCTGTAATTTCATAAATTATTTGTAATGTGCGTCTCCCTGGATGTAAACAAGCATAGCCTTGACAGCTTCAATCCTTAAGACAAAAAGAACATAAAAGTTAGGGATTTATTGACTTGATTATAAGCTTTAGAATTGTTTTGCAGTACAACTTGTTTCAACTGATCTGCACTTGCCATCAAGCCAAGGCACTGCTAGGTAGCTATGGCTCTTGGTGCTGAAAGTAATTCTGTTTTGTACCTACAGAAAAGTGAGATATGGACAAGATTTATATTTATTCGTAAAGTTCACCATGCTCTTTATTATTGACCCCTAATTACCTATGCCACAATATACGGAACCATCCACCCTTTTAATTTTTCTGTTGAGTATTCACTCTGAATTTCCTGCTATTTGACTATTTTTTTCAGATTTCCTGAAATTACTGGAGGCTAGAATATCTCAAGAAACACCCTCAAATCATCTACTCATAATATATCCACTCTTAAAATAGCTTCATTGCTGAAGTTTGGCAACTAGAAATCAAATGTTCTTAATTACTATACCACATAGAATCTTCATCAGGCTTCTCAATTTGATTGTGTGGATGCTTAGGTTAAGATAAAAGATGCAGTGATATTGTCCTCTCATCTAGTGGCAAAATTGTAGACGCACTCACAACTCCGCAAATGGCAACACGAAGTGCCTCAAGGCACAAAGGCCCCCATGAGGTGTGCATTGCATCGTGTTCAATAAAATGGGATTCTACACATCATCCATACAAGTTTATATTCAGTTCTTGTGATAACAATGAGCCTTAGCTTTTCTACAAGATTGGCATGCTATTTTAAACAAAAGAAATGTTATCTTTAGATATTACTGTTTAATTGTTTTTAAGTTTTAACCACCATGAGAAATTTTACAATTTCAATTTGGGATAGCCACCCAAAAATATACAGTTTTAACCATCAAATTCAAAATCATCTATTATCATTGATAATTCCATCGTGATCTTCAAGGGCACAATCACTTTTCTTTTGTAGATTGTACTGTTTTAATTTTGTGCATGCTATTTGGTATAATTTCCAGGAAAACTTGTTAGCCACTGCAAAATTTCAAAGCTTGTTAAGGCAATAGCTCTCTTAATTGTTAATAATAGATACTAAACAATGTTGGAAGAAGAAAAAAGTTCAAGAATCCCATCCTTCCTGCTAGGAAACTAGAAACTTGTATGGCAATATCATGCCAAATCTGAAATTTGCCTTTTGAAATACACTACATTTGATAAAGATGTTTTTAAGTCGATAGAGGATATCAAGGTGAGATATACCTTGTGTGCCATTTTATTATTCAATTCCAATCACATCATATTGCAAGGATGGGTGTCTGTGCATACACGCCATTAAAGTCCTGTATTCTTACAGAATTGACAAGCAGTGATACCATCCACAAATAATGAGACATACAGTACACACAAAATCAACTTTCATTTTCATTGAATCAAGCAATTACATATTGAATACAACATAAGTAATATGTCATACACAGACCTTGAACAAACTCTACTTTTTGAGCTGTGATTTCAAGACACGTATAATTCAATAATACACAACCTCTAATTGTCTCTCTTCTACAATTCTGAGAGACAAAAAATCACCCTTTTGAATGATGGTATAGAAATACTTACAATCAGTCCACATAGTATAAAAGTTAAGCTTCCAACTCTCTGGTCAAAAGAGGAAGGACTACAGACAATGCTATATTATTACTTAATCAAAGCCAAACAATTACACACTGAATGCTGCCATAAACTGAATGACGGGAATGATACTTCTTGACCCATACCTGACTTATTGGACTGTGACATCAAAAAATATATAAATCAAGCTGCAACCAACTCTGACCACTGCCATAACTGAATGACAGGAATGATACTTCTTGACCCATACCTGACTTATTGGACTGTGACACCAAAAAATATAAATTGACCTGAAACCAACTCTGACAAACTTTGGTTTCCTTTTCTTTCTACTATAACAACTTGTACACTCACACTTTTGTACAGATGCTGATTTTGAAAATGCCAGCAACCAATCCCTTGTGAAATAGGAAAAACCAAACCTACATGTACATATGGGTGAATCCATTGGGAGGTAATATCTACTATCAATATCTTGTAAATCATTTTTCTATTATAGATAACAAAATTTATAGTCTGTTAGATAGTGAGATCCGGCATAATGGGGCACACCTCGGGCTCAGTGACCGATAAGCAAGGGATGGAATTTCAGATTCTGGATTCAGAACACTCAATATGAACTGTCTCTCCTGTATATGCATAAAACATGTCAACCATCAGATGAATTAGTTACAATGTATATATATAATTATAATTTACCTCTGAGAAGATGAAGGTGATTCAATGCAATAAATCTTTAGGTTTTATGTCACTTACTTTAATAATAATGCAATGCAGTTGTCTTCTACTATTTAATTTTTAAAACTCAAAAGGTGATACAAGTTTGCAGATCAAAAAGTGTTACATAATCAATGGGTGTTGCATTAGTCAATTTATTTACTTAATTTTATTTTCAGATTTCAAAATATCAATTAACCAGAGCCAGATGATTTTACTCACACTCTCTGAAAAATGTGGACTAGGAATCTCATCAACAGAAGACCTGAGGTATGGAATTACTTGTGTGGGTGAGCAATACTCTGAGGTGATGGGAACAAGCCTCTCATCTTTTTCTTCAGTAGTCTTAGATGAAAGCGCTACGACAAGAAAAAGAAACTAGGTAAATCATATGATCAATCCCAGAAAGGGAAAAATCTGCATACAACCACAGAGCATAAAACTGAACATGATAAAGATATTGTCAGTCTGTAGCTACCGCATTGAACTGCAGTTGAGCAAGAAAATCCATCCTCGCTGCCAGATGAGACTTGTTCCTGTCCTTCAGTATTGGTAGAGCAAGTTCGTAAACTTTTGTCCTCGCAGACAAAATCAGAGCTTTCAGTCTGAATTATGTTGCATTTGGGTGTATCATCCAAATTTGAGCCAACACTAAATTCAGGACTTGACTCAGTAATATTCTCACATGGTTCACACAGTTTGGGCAAGGAATGGATGTGCAGCCTGAAAGCATTACTCTATGAGAGACCAAGATGAAATTAAAAGTAAAAATAATCAAAATACAATTTTGTTACCATTACCTCTTTGAAGGCAAATGGGTTGCATTTTGGCATTTCTCCTTACTTGTCGTATAAGGTAATGAACCATTGGCTGTTGGATTGAAATTTGGACTTCGATCTTTCATTTGATTTTCAGCAATCAAGAGACTGTCTTTTCCTTCAATTAAGATTCCATTTGTGGCCTGAACAATAAAAAGCAGATTATTTCAAGGACAAACAGACAAGCAAACTAAAACAATAAAAACACGTTGCTCTATTGTTGGGCCATTTACAGAGGCTGAAAAATTAAGATTTGTTTTTGTTTAGCTTCTAAATTTGAATGTTGAATGAAGTTATTTTCATTTGACATAAAACTCTGTTATTCTTTCTGTTAAAGTATTTCCTGTAATAGGTTTCACGTTAGTTAAATATGAAAAAATCGCAAGTGCAATACCAAAGCATTATGATATGTTGAAACTTACAATCTTTTATAGAAAATAAGCAAGTTTATGCTTTGCAGATGCATCAAGGTATCTTAAATTTGATATTAAAATGACTTAGGGTGCAAGTCTATCAGAAAATCTACTTAGCAACCCCTATTTAAAAAACTGATTGTGTATAACATGTTATAGATGCACTCAACTTTACCTTCCAAGCTTTTTCAGTTTCTTGATTTGGTGTTTCTGCATTTCGCCTTTGAGCTAGTGAGCTTAAAAGTTCTGCTTGCTGAGTCAAAGCCGAAAGTCTTGGATCATCCTTTTCCAGGAAGTTACCTTGTAGCTTGGAAACTGCAACTAAACACAATGTACATGAGTTTGATCAGAAGTAGATGGTATGCACCTTTCAAATGTTCTCAAAGTTTGATAGTTTTATTTTCCATTGTAAAAATAATACTTTTTCAAATAGAATAATAGGGACTGCAGTTAATTCCATATAGAAACCTTGTTGCATTGGCCTCTTAATTGTAGAAAAGGCATGATAAGGGCTTGAATGGGCAGGAAATCCTGATTCCCTTGAGTTGATTGAGTTCTCGTGAAATAAAACAGATAGAGGCCCTCTAGATTGGCGTATAGAATCTGGTTCTCTGTCCTGAATTCCTGGTTTAATGGCTGCACCTCCTTGAAATGTTCTTGAAGCATTTTTGGGCCTTATTGCATGCTCCTCTCTTTGAAGATTCATTCCCTCTGAAGAGTTTACAAATTGGTTCCTGCAACATCACACATATAGATATTGAGATAGTGAGGCTCAGAAAGAACACTATGGGCAACTGGTGATGCTGAATCAGCTTCATGAAATTGTACCTCATTTTTTTACAGAATATTGTTGAGTCCAATGTTTTGACGCTGCTTTCAAGTACAACTCTTTTGTTAACAATGATACCAATATCATCATCGTTTTCTTTGCACAATTTCCTTTTCTCTAGCTTTCTATGCAATGCATTGAATCGGTTTTTGACAGCGTTGTCAGTCCTGCTCAGATCACACAAAAATCAACTTCTGATTGCACAGAACCACCTTGATGCATTAAAATTTTCAAGCACGTCTCATAGAATGATGATAACAGAGGTTACAAAATAAATTTCTTGCAACAATAATTAAGATTTTACAATATTAATTATGCAATAAAGTACTTCTGGATTACTAATGTACATTTAGATATTGTAATTCCTTCCCAAAGCAAATATATCCTATTTGTATATCATGGTCTTGAGAATATTTACTGCCTACCTGCCTTGAACAACTTTTGCAATCTCTGTCCATCTATTGCCAAATTTTTTATGTGCCTGCATTGACAAAAGAATAATAATGCTATGAGGACTGAACTCCTAGACCCACACACAAATCATATTCATTAATTTTAAGAATTTGCTTGAACACTAAATTTACAGGCTCAATGGTTGATCTGAAAGACTTGAATTCATGAGCATTTGATGTATTAAGAGTGTCCTTCCTTCCACAGTGCTATGAGTAAACAGTCTGCTCCTCACTACTCTGAATAAAATCCAACTTGTTATTTGAAGTTTACCTCAAACAAGATCTTGTCCTCTTCTGGTGACCAGCCACCTTTTTTGTAAGGTGTACTCAAGTATGTGTTCCACCTGCAATACAAATAAGCCAAACTTCAGCTGACCATCATTTGCATCAAAGTTCTTCATTAACTAAGCTGAAAATGATTAATATTCAAAGTGGCATGTGCTTAAACTTCCAAATCCTCACCTTCTCCTACATTGTCTGCCTGTTTTATTCCCTAACAGAGATGCAATGACAGACCACCTATATTCACAACAAGAGTATTATATTTTGATATATTATCATACAGCAGTGTGCTTCAAATCACAATGATTGAAATAAACATGCAGAAAGAAAGATAAGAGAGATTTTTCATAAATTAACTGGATTAGAAATGGCAGACTTAACTAAAAACATACATTATCATAATGGGGAACTTCATAACAGATTGTGAACAAGTTTGGCAATGTAACTCTAAAAGACTGTGACCAAGTAAATGGAGACACAATACCACAGCCTACAAGGTTCTATACAAGTAGATTTTCTTTGCAAAATTGTACGTGCAAACTAGAAACGAATACTAATATGTCTAGGAAAAAGTAAAATAGCCTTGAAATCAAACAAGGATCTGGGTCAGAACAAAAAGAGAACCCTTGACAAAATGCTTTGAAACAAGTATGTGATACAGAAGCACCCTGTGATAAATAAGCATAAATCAATCAAACACATTGCAAATGATAATAATCTTTGAGATTATACCCTGTTCCTGATGCTCATCAATTATAGAGAATTGAGGACCAAAACATACTATCAGAAATTTCCTGACGATATAGGTTCCAAACACTGAACCTTGCCGATTGGAAGGAAAATAATGTTAACAATTATTTTCATAACTTCAGCCCCTAAAATTTTAGAAGGCGTAATGATTAGATTTTTAATTTTCTGTGAGTACCAAGAAAACAGATCAAATTTTAGTCTCAGTCAACAATGCAGTTGGCTCCTCAACTTATTTGTGAGCTTCGAGATTTAGGCAGTAAATGTATTTGTAATAATAGTGTCTTGGGATGCACACCTAATCTTCAATTCCAAACCAAGTCCTTCTGCCCTGAGTAACTAGCTATCAATCAGTCAGTGTACCAGTAAATCCGTATGCATAGTTAACTCCTATGACCTTGACCCCTATCCCGCTATCTATAAGTAATTTTAAGTCAACCTCCAATGCAATCAATTAACTGTGGAATATGGAGTTCCTTAACTTGATTCTCTGGTTTGGTGCATATATGGCCATTGTCTCCGGTTGTTGAAAGGGAAAGAAAATCATCATGTATTGAAATGACAAAGTATTTATTAAAAATATTTAAATCTTGTGTTTACATCTTTTCCCCAATAAGCTATTTCTACCCTTTGGTAATTTCAGTCCCACTGACATATTTCTTTTGATAAGAGAAATTTCAAATAATCTAAAGCTTGATCGCACATTCTTGGGCAAGACTTTTAACTAGAAATGTTAGATAACAATCAGCAAGAAAAGAACTAATTTGAAGTGCCTAATGGAAACAGCTGGTTAAAGTCATTTCAATCCCCAGCTACTACGCCAAAACATAAATATGTGGTTCTTGTCGAAAAGTTTGCTCTATTGTATGAAACTCCTTTTTATTTGACTTTTGCATTTGGATATTATGATCTGCTTTATCATGCTGACCTTGTCTTGCTAGCAGTAACAGTATGTTAACTCTTTAGTCTCAGAGTTACGATCTGTTTACTCTTTAGTCTTAGAAGATATCTCCTCTGGTTTCTTTCTGCAGTAACATGTTTTCTTGTGCATATTATTATAATATTTGCTACAGAAACATGTCTTTGAGAGATGGTGACTCTGTTTATCCAGTTCAAGCACTCTGGTTGCTTCCGGGGTTTATATATTTCCTCTCTACATAAAGAGCTGTATTATTACAAAAGAGCTAAAAAAATCACAATGAGCATAACAACGAAGTGGAAAATCTGATGATTAGTCATGCCAAAAACGCCATAGGAAGAGACTAGCTCAACAAGAAAAATGAGTTTCACATCAGCAAGATTAGAACCAGTTCAAATAACCTCGGGCCACAGAAAAGAAAAGGAAGCCAGGTGTGTGACAAAAAAAATGTAATACAAGGCAAACAGAGAAAACTCTTACAAAACCCTATGAACAATATCAAACACATCAAACGCAAGGTCTTTGATGACACCATCACACTATACTCTATAGCAACCACAATAGAGTCTAAATAGAACAATAAATTTAAGAAGTTGGATTACAGAGATTGCCAAATAGAACTCTGGGATCAAACCAACTAATATCCAATTTGCCTCTCGAGAAAACACTCATTAACCAATTGTTCTCAAAAGTAATAGATTGCTAACATGTCAAAACAATCTCTATCATCCATCCAAAGAAGCAAATATCAAACTATCTATAAGCTAACCAATATACAATTTGCCTCTCGAGAAAACCCTCATAAAGCAAATGTTCTCCAAGTAATAGATGGCTAACATGCCAAAACAATCTCCATCATCCATCCAAAGAAGCAATATGAAACTATTATACGGATTAAGGAAGAATTATCATCTGCTTTAACCATGGATTTGAAAACTGGTTCTCTTATTACACTAATCATCGTATAAAAAAGGTTATTAAGCTGCCTAGTCAAACTAATCTTATCAAAGTACTGATTAAACGGATGTTTCAGCTTCCCATCAAGATAATCTTCCTCAATTCAATTCAATATCAAAATTTAATCACTAATAACATCATGTACCTCTCAGTTCCACGAATCTGGACCTGCTCCCGAAGTATGTTATCTTCCTGTACAGGCATCCATAAACCCAAAACATTAAATAATAAATACATAGTTTTAAATGGATATTGTAGTTGCAGCCCAAAACACTTAAAACCCAGACGATAAACTTCAACCAACAATTACGCAATTCCTCTATAACAGAAAACAATTCTAGATCTTCACAAAAATGCAATATTTGACTGATATCATACAGAACACATTATATTTCAATGGGCTTCGCAATAGCATTCAAACAAGCATAAAACCCAGTATGAACACATAAAGCTCTATGGATTTTCCAATTGCATAATCCCATAAATCCAAAACCTTCAGAAACTAATCCATAAACTCAAACAAACAATAACCCATCTTTCAAATCTAACCGTAAACTGAAACCAACAATAATCCACCTTTTCAAACTACTACATAAATTCAAACCAATAATAACCCATTCATCCACCGCAGAAATCAGTTCTAGAAATTCACACTCATTAAATGGACATAGTAATTGCATTCAAACAAAATTAAAGCCCAATCGGATTACAGAAATCTCTTTTGATACTCAAATTGCATAATCTGACACCCTTTCAGATGATAAACCCAATAACTTCAAAATCCATAAATTCAAACTATCAACCATAAAAAAAAAACTACTCCATAAACTCAAACCAACAATAACCCATTTGCCCACTGCAGAAATTAGTTGTAAGCATTCACACTCAGACTATATAAAACCCAATATCATACGAACCCATAAAGTTCAATGAGCATTGCAATTACATTCAAACAAACGCGCAATCCAAAAACCAAATTACCATGGCCGTAGTAATTACAGTGAAACAGAGAAAAAACCCAATATGAATACTTAAATAAGTCCCCTGCAATTGCAGAAACTGATACCTCTTCAGACCATGTAACAAAATGTCTGTCTCTGGCCTTGTCGGGATTCCCATGGAACTCTGAGTGAATAGAAGAATTCATCACTTCATAACTCATACATCCCCTTCCTAGTTCATTCACAATCTTACAAAATCCTAAATCTCTAGAGAATCAATCTCATCCAAATCTAGTGACCATGTAAAATTGGAGGAATCTAGTAACTTATATCAAATATGCATGGATGAGTCTATACAAATTTATGTATGTTAAGATGGGTGTGAAGAGCGCCAAATGTATTGGTTCAAAATATACTTACAATGCCCAAAGACCTAACTGTAGGTTCCTTTAATAAGCCTGTCAATTTGATAGTAAAACAATAAATCCTTGCATTCAACTCCATCATACTTTTCATTGGGACAGATAAATCTTCTTGGGAGTTCATGACGTTCACGTGACGTTTTAGAATGGTCTGCTATGTTATTATTAGATTTGTTACTTTCTACAAGGCTCTTTATGCCCATGTTTGAATCTTGTCTCCTTAAAGGTAGGCTTTTAAAACCACATTTTAATAATACCATGCAGATTAAAGTATGGGACCTACAATTCCTTTATTCCTTTATCCTTTATCCTTAGTAACTATCATCTTTCACTGTTACATCGCCTCAAATTAAAAGAGGCCCCATATAAAGGAGGTTTTGAATTTGATCATTTTTCTGACATGAGCATCATCAAACATGGGAACTTGCTTTGTGAACATATAAAGGTTTTTCTCTTTTGTTCTTTTCTATATGTCAATTATAACTCCCCTATAATTAAGGCAATTTGAAAATGGGAACCAATTGGTTGCACATTAGGCTAGGTGACTTTGGAAGTAACTTAATTATAGAAAGGAATAAATTGTATATGTAGTGACCCACAAGGGAGAAATGGGAAGATCTTTTGGGAAAAGATGAAATATTTATCATAATTGTACCTAAGAGCAACACGTTCATTTGGTATATAAATCTATAAAGAATAGATATAATTTGAAAGAGTTAGAGAGAGAATTAGAGTTAAGAGTTAAGAGTTAAGAGTTAAAAAAGAGAATTGCACTTAAGAGTTAAATATTTGAGTCTATTAATCTCTACTTCTTTTTGTACTCGTAGATAAACATTTGAGTCTATTAATCTCTACTTCTTTTTGTACTCGTAGACAATATATTATTGCATTCAATTGTGCATCAATATGAATTAGTTTTACACCAATGAACCAATCATAAATCACTATTTTTTCTTGTTCAATTATTTGTAAAGTTTAAATATTTATTTATGAATTAAATATATTCTATGAATTACTTTTTATTGGTTCAATTGATTTGGTCTTATAGACCCCTTTTTAGTCCCAAATTTATTTTTTTCCCATAATTTTTTAACATAGTATTATAATTTTCAATTTGATTTAATAGTGGAAATCTGATTGATTTAATAGTATTGTAATATATAATTATTACAATTTCTAATATATAATATATATTATTCTATAATATATAATATAAAAGTACTATATCATATATGCTATATTATATAATTTTAGTATTTCAATATATAATTATGTAATAATTTTTAGTCAATTTAATATATATTTTTAAAAATAATCATTTAATATAAAATTTGTATAATGTATGAGACAAAATATGAAAAAATTATTATGTTAAAATAATTAGCCAATAAGCCAAGAAAAATAATTTTCATCATTTTATAACTTAAATATTTCACATGTATCTTTTAAAAAAAAATTAAAAGTTTTGAAAAAATTAAAAAATAGTGAATTTTAAGAGTACATTGACATAATGATTAAACTTAGATTATTATTGAGATGATAAAGGTTCTTTTTTTTTTGTTATTAGAAAAATGCATATATTAATTGAAAAAAAAATACAATAGAAATGCCTTTGAAATATGAATCTTGAAAGAAGAAACTAGAGTTTGAATTTGAGTTAAGAATTAAGGCATCCCTCTCTATTAAACTCTTACTTCTCTCTCTTCATACTTTCATTTTGTAATGATGGATGGTAGAGTTTGATGAAAAACATTAAACATCATAAAAAAATCTACACAATCAAATTCAAAAATAATAGCAAGAATTAAGAAATATCATAAAGAAAAAATATGAATTAAAATGTTTGATAATATGTATTTTGTTTAATGATTTTATGATTTAATAATTTTAAATCTCGACAAAAAAATATTTATTAATTTTTATTAATTATATAATATTTTTAATTATTGTTTTTAACCTATTTTCATCTTACATCAATACTTTATAAACATAAAATCATGAAAAAACTATGTTTAATCTATGTCCTTGTGACTTAATTCAATATAAAAATCATCAAAAACAATTAGTTCTCAAATTATTTTAAGGATACATTGGCATAATAACTAAATTTAGATTATTATTGAGATGATAATGATCTTGACCAAATTTTGAAGATCATAAGCTTTAAAGAAATGGAAGATGTCATTTGATTAAAAAAAGATGAAAGTACATGTAAAATAGTCCAAGCTGCACTTACCAAGGTGAAATGATTCAAACCTGTTGACAAAAGAACAAAATATATCTTCAAATAATAAAAGTATAAAGTGGGCCTCTTTTGAGTGTCATGAGTAATATCCTAACTTTGAGAGAATGGAATCATTCATTCAAAGAATATGATCACTCTTAAAGTGAGCAAAGTTCACCTCACCACTACAAACTAGAACCACTTTACGTAGTGGATTTGATAGGGAACGTCTTTTCTAACGTACAATTCTCTCTTTAAAATAAGTAAATTATTTGCTTTGGAGTAAAAAAAATAGCTTTAATTTAAATGTAGTTTTAGACAATAATTTTTGTGGGTTTGCTTTTATAAAGTTTTAGTTCTATTTTCTTTAATAAAGAAGTGAGGTTATCACTTTTATGATGATTTTAAAATAGTTTTTATGTTCTAGTAAAGAGGCTTTTAAAAGTTTTTTTTAAATTTCATTTTTACTTCTTAATAACATAAATATAAATTTGATATTAATTGTGTTTATGGTGAAATAAATAATACTTTATATTTTTTTAATTTAATAGTTAATTTTGTAAAATTTGTGTTCAAATGAGCTATCAATATTTTAAAATTTGAAAAAAAGAGAATGGTTCATCAATAAACATTGATGTTGATTTTAAAAATAATTTGAAAAAATAACTAGTCATTACTATTATGATGATAAGTGAAGCAAATTTAAATAGATTTATTAAATGAGTACAAACCACAATAGATATTAAAGTGTTTTTATATATTATAAAGTAAAGAGGGAAAAGAGGATGCTTGCAATAAAGAAGTATGTGAGAATAAGGTTATAGAATTTTAGTTATTTTGGTGAATAGAGTCATTATATTGAGTTCTATGTAAGGTTGTACAAGATTAGGAGTTGAAATAAGGAACATGCATCTTGTCTTTGTATTCTTTATTTATTTTCTTTGTGTCTCAAGACATGATTACGTGTGATTTTGTCCCTTCTGAAATGGTAATAGTTGTATAAGCACAATAGTGTCCTTTGGTTACCATGATCGAGTATATAAGTGAAGATGTTTTGAGATGCGAAGAAGTGTGTGGAATAGATAAATGCATTGTGATGTCAGAATCATACAGCAGATGTTGCGAGCTTTAACTGGGACTACTTGAGCATACCAGATGCTTGAATAGTTCATATTGATAAATCATTGTAACAAACTATTTTGTTTTGTAAGAGCGGTGAGTTCCTTGTATACCCCTAACAGGGTTTCTATCCTTTAAGAGGGATATGCACTAAATGTAATATTCAGCTCCTAACAGGGCTAGGTCTCCTAACAAGGGCACTTTACTTTTTAGTGCATCATTTGTGGGTTTCATCCCCACTGAGGTTTTCCCTTGGCCAAGGTTTCCTTGTGAACAAATCATGGTGTTATGAGTTGTTTGATTTATGTGTATGTTATTTTTATTTCAGTAATTGCATGGTTAAGCTTGAAATTGTTAAGTTTAAAATTAAAGTGTTGTAATAGTTATTCACCCCCCNTAAAATTAAAGTGTTGTAATAGTTATTCCCCCCCCCCCCCCCTCTCAGTAGTACTTAATCCTAACAATTGGTATCAAATCTTGTGGCCCTTAGAGAGAAAGCCTAACCACTTGAGGGAGATCCAGATGGATTCAAGTAGTTTGGAAGAAAACTTTGAGGCCGCACTTGAAGACCTTGATTAGGAAAAATTTGATAATGCTGAATTGAAATTCAAATTGACAAGAGCAGAGGGTTTCATAAAGAAGCTTGAGGAACAACTTGAACTTTCTATGAACCAAAGGCAAGATCTTATGGATAAGATATGGGAAGGATCTGATAATGATTCATCTGATCAGATTAAGCAGTTTGATAAAAGACAAAGAAATGTTGAAACATGAATGCGAAGTTATCACTATTAAGATGGCCAAAGAAATTCAACAAGAGAAAGATGAAAAGACAAAACTTGAAGAAATCTTGAAAATTGAAAATGTACAGATGGGAAAGATGTTGTTTGAACTTGATGATTACAAAATAAAGTATCATGAATTAGAGAAATATAATCACATCATTAAGGGAGAACTTGTTGATGCAAAGAATCACATTGAAAAACTTCATGTGAGCAGTGACAAGATTGATGGACTGGGGTAAAGACAAAAGCCTAAAGGTGACATGAAAGGAGTTGGTTTTGATAAAACAGAATGCTCAAAATCTCAAGAAAGATAGTCTGAAGGAAAATCAGCTGAGACACCTAATCCACAAGAAGATCCTATACAACAAGAGGAACCTAGAGAGCATATCAGACCTTTCAGAGGAAGATGCTTTGGATGTAACAAATTTGGTCACATGAAGAGGGATTGCAGAGGTAAGACTCCTTATAGGCCATTTTCTGGTTATTGTTTAAATTGTCATGAATATGGGCACAAGAAGGCAGAATGTAGAAAACTTGATCAGTCTAGCACTAAACAAGATAACATCAGAGAAGAAATAGCAGCTAAGATTACATGTTACAAATGCAAAAACTTTGGACACATTGCAAGTAACTGCAGATTGTAGGTTAATAAGAATAAATCATCTCCTACATGTTATAAATGTAACAATCAAGGACATATAGTGAAGTTTCGTAGGTATAATGGAGCTGCAAGCAACAGAAGACCACCACCTATGGTTATGAAGAAAAATGTTGGTGATGTTAGAAAAAGTATGACATAATGCATGGATGAGTTTGACAATCATTTTAAGAAGGAAGGAGACAAGGACAATGGTAAAGTATGGAAAGTGAAGGAACAAAGTGAGACAAAGGATCAGGGAGAATCAGTAGATGTTACTAAACCCTCGCTTGATGTTGCTACTTCAATCTAAATGGCCAAGCATGGCCTTAAGGGGAGCTTTGGAGAAATAACAGAAATCTATTCAGCCCCTATATGTGCAGAATAAGCTGATGTGAGCTTATGGATAGTAAGTATGATTGGTTTGGAGTATCTATCCGAGATCGCTTAGTTATACACTCTATATTGAATGATCGCCATAAAATTGGATGATTGGATCATTGCAAACTTACAAGTTCATTGGGAAATGTGTCAATCTATGCATGGCAAAGTATAAGTTCATTTACTTAAACATTTATAATCATCATTCAAGCATAATTGAAGGAGACCAGAGGAAGAAGTAAAGAAGCTAGAGCATTTATGAGATTGCTAAGTGTGCACACCTTGTTTCATCAAGTAAAAGGTATTTCGATCTTCTACGAGTTTTCTCTATTATGGATACTCCATTGATATTTGATGTTAGTGAGAGGCCGAGGTACAAGTTCAAGAAAGAACCTTACAAGTCCAAAGAAGATGACCCTGAATGCATGTTTTCACAAACACCCTATGACATGCTTCATGTGGAAGACATTAGGGCTTACATGCACTACGATTCGTTAGGAGACTTTGAGATATACAAAGAGATGAAATACATGATTAGGGATGATGGAAAATGGAAGGATGATTTCGCTCATTTATAGAATTTGAGCATCATGCGAATGGTGGAACTCTACGAGTTCGATGAGGAATGGATTAAGATTGTTCTTAGCAGAGTCCATGACCAGTTTCTTTGGATAGGTGAGCAATCTGTTAATATTTCTAGTGAGTTGATTCTTGATGTGACTGGGTTGGATAATACTAACATTATCCTTGTTGCGAAGAAGAACACAAATGCATCCTAGGTCATGGAAAGACAATGAACCAAATGGCATTCAAATAAATAACAACTATAGAAGGAAAAAAAGCACATGGGTTGATGGTGAACTCTTCACAATGTTCAAAATTATTCATAGACAAATGAAGGAAATAGTGAGGATCCCTGAGATAATAGTTGAGAAATACAAAGATATAATATGTTTCATGGTTGAAACTGATTATGTATGCTTCGAGGCAATTGAACCAAGGAAGAAGTGGAGTTACCCTATGGGTTATAAGGTTAGTATAGAGGTTATTACAATGCAAGTTGAACATGTTCTCTCTTATGGGATTGATTCTTCAAAAGAAAGATGGTGACACTTATGAAGGAAAATCTGCTAAAATCATAGATGAACAAACTAGAGCAACAAGGAAAAGAAAGATTCATGAAATGGTTGATGATAAGATAGATGGGATGAAAGAGGTCAGGAAGAAGATGACAAAAGGATTTAATGGATTGGCGAGCACTGCTCCTACAAGCCTTCCACCTTCTGAAGCTGTAGAGGTTGCTATTTTACCTCCTACTGTGATCAATGTACCTGATACCACTCCTACACCACCGAAGAGGACATCATAGACTAAGACAATGAAGGCGACAGAGATTCTTGTGAGAAGGACAAGGTCCTCTAAATAAAACTCACCACCCAAAAGGCAAAGGACTGGTGTAGAAAAGAAAGAAGAAAAGAAGATAGAAGATAAGAAATTTGAAGAGAAGAAAACATAGGAGAAAACTGATAAACCAACTAACAGAAAAATTTGGAGATTAGATCTAAGGATGTTGGCAAAAAGGATAGTTGATCAAGGAAAGTTGAACCAATTACCTAAATACTATGATAGGTACAATGATAGTGGCAAAATCCTGATTAAAGATATTTTCATTAATCAAATGCTAATGTTTAAGAAGAATCTACTTGAAATAGAAGGTAGTATTCCTAAGGACTTATATGAAAAATTGGAAGTAAGGAAGCAATTAACACTTAAGGAAGATGATCAGATAAGGATAAATGTCATATAAAATACACTACTTGTTGTTTCATTTGATGAGCATGAGAGAATAATGAAATCTATTAAGCCCATGATGAGAGTAAAGTCAAGAATGATAAAGATTATGGGGAGAAAGTATGATGAAGTCATAGAAGACACCCATAAGGCTATTGATAAGGTGTTAATGGAAATTGAACTAGAAAATCTTTCACCTCCTAAGACCAAAAATATTCTGAGAGGAGATTCCTCTAAACCTATAGTTGTACACACTGACTCATCTAAGGATGAAGATGAAAGTAGTCAGTTTTTTAGTACAGTTAAGCAACCATATTTCTTTATTGCTAGTGTACCAGTGTCTTTGGACACTTCACAAGATATTGGTGACCCTTTTCAAGGGAATACTGGTGATACAGTTACTAAGGTCGATGGCAGTAATGAACATAGTACAATCAATCTTGGCACATTGATTGGGGATGAAATCAAAGAAGCTTCTGAAGAAAAAGATCAAAGCACTAAGGATGAACTTAAAGAGAGTTTGGTTGAAGTAAATAACTAAGATGAGACTAAGGAAGAAACTAAGCAAGAAATTAATGCATTCATTCTTTTTTCTTCAACACTATTGTTGGAAAGTAATGTTAAACCTATGAACACTTATGTTGATGGCATGGATGAGGATGAACTGATGAAGTTGTCATACATAGATTTTGCTAAGGCTAAGGAGAGATCATAACAGAGGATAAAGAAGAAAAATCTATTGGACAGGGTTGTAGATAGAATAAACAACATTCTACCTATACCTTTCACATTTCAGGGTAATGATACAGTGGACAATCTAAACAAATTCCTTGATGAATTTGATGTTCACTTCTTTGGAGAAGGCCGCAGACATGAAAGTTAAGAGAGAATACATGGAAAAGAAGTTAGAGGAGATATGTCAGCCACTGAAATGGGATATCAGTATATTAGATACCACTATCTCTGGTATTAGGTCTTGCATTGAGCATGGAAACAAGATGTATAGCTACTCCATAAACCCTTCCATGCATGTACAAAATATAGTAGACATAATACATAATGATGAGAAGACTTTGGATGATTTGGAGAAGAATTGTGAGTCCTCTTCACAATCTGTTTCTGAGATAAATAAGGAAGTGTCTAGGTTAGTGGACAAAATCAATGTGCTAGAAACTGAGAATTCTAGAGTGTTGGGAAGATTTTCTATGTTGAGGATTATGCTCACTCCTAATCTATCAATTCTGGAGAAACACATGGAAGACATGGAGACAATAAAGAACTCGCTTGATGAAGCTCTACCTACGGTACTGAAGGATGCAGAGATATCATCCTTTTCTCTAAATGGTCTTATTCATGTAGGTCAAACTTTGGAGAAGACATGGAAAATAGACTCAAAGATCTTGGAATCATATTTTCAATATATTCTTCACATGGTATGATTTTTTGGTGAGAAGCTCTACAATTTTGATACGTATATATTTATATTTGTTATTATACCTTTTTCATTGATGTCAAAGGGGGAGTAATAAGTATAGTCTGAAAAATGTAGACAGTAGCAATAAGTGATGAGGGAGTAATAAATGATGTCAGTAGTTTGGCATTTAACACTTAGTCATTTTTCACTAATTGTTGCCATCAATGCCAAAGGGGGAGATTTTAGGCAAGTGGCTTGATGAGAATAGCTTGAAGGTTTTCATTTATAGAAACACTACTTATTGGCATGGTCATTTGGAGTGCATTTCAGTTTTGGAAATCTGTTTGGAAAATTGACTAAGTCTAGGAAGTAGTTGACAGGGTACAACTACACAGTTTTGACTGGAGAGCACAATATGTGACATATTAAGACCTATGAGCTTGGAGGAGTGTTCTATGTGATGTAATTGACCTTCATTTAAGGTCACTTGTATTTTGGAGTTGAACAGAGAGAGTTACAACTTGTTGAGCTATGTGAAGACCATGCAACAGTGATATAGGGCAGATGAGTGGTTGTGATGTTTAAGGGAGTATTATATGGAATCTAGAAGTGCTACTTTGGATTTGGATTGGGTCCTACCCTAATTTTTTTGATGTATGATCATCGAATATGTATTTTATACTTGATTAAGTTTTGGACACATTTTGTGATGTACTTGTGAGATGACTGGAAGAATCCCTAAAATTGAGTATATAAGTGAAGATGTTTTGAGATGCGAAGAAGTGTGTGGAATAGATAGATGCATTGTGATGTCAGAATCAAACAACAGATGTTACAAGATTTAATTGGGACTACTCGAGCATATCAAATGCTTGTATATTTCATATTGATAAATCATTATAACAAACACTTTTATTTTGTAAGAGTGGTGAGCTCCTTGTAAACCCCTCACATGGTTTCTATCCTTTAACATAGATATGTACTAAATGTAATATTCAACTCCTAACATGGCTAGGTCGCCTAATAGGGACACTATACTTTTTAGTGCATCATTTGTGGGTATCATCCCCACTGGGGTTTTCCCTTGGCCAGGGTTTCCTCGTGAACAAATCATGGTATTATGAGTTATTTACTTTATGTGTATGTTATTCTTATTTCTGTAATTGCATGGTTAAGCTTGAAATTGTTAAGTTTGAAATTAAAGTGTTGTAATACTGCTTCACCCCCCTCTCAATATTACTTAACCCTAACATATAATGTCATATGTTAGGATTAGGTGTCATGCACCTTGCAATTCTTAATATTTATATTTGTTTATAATTTAATTTGTCTCACATGGAAAATAGGTGTCTCAATTGGAGTGACACTATTGGCCACTTGTAGAATGTAGTATGATGTGTTGTAAGAGTGTCTATGTCATGTAAGATGTGTAAGATAATCTATGACATTGTAAAATGAATAAGAAAATGTATGACTCATAAGAGTATGCAAGAGGGAGCCACAAAGTGGACTAGAAAATTCATGGAGGAATTTTGACTAGTTCGTTCAATGTGTAAGGGCATCTTTCTTTTAAAGGTGGAACATATATAAAATAGAGCTCCATTTTTGGTAAGTAGAGTTACAAACCCAAAAGTTAAATTCCATATTGGGATCATTGACTCACTATGATTTGGATGTTCGAATTATACTCTAGATTTGGGTACTCTCATGGCATGTCCTAGGAATCAACCCATACGTTGAGATTTTCATTAGTAAAGACTCCAATACTAGAATTACACTACAAGTTGTCTACAACACCTAACAAAGACTAAAATGCTAATTTAGGACACTACCATCAAAACAAGACACATGCACAAGGCTAGGAATTTTTCACCTAGGGTGCTAGTGTCCCACCTAGGCACTAGAGTCCTTCTAAGATGCTAAAGTCCCTTCATACATAGGATAGTGAGCATTTCCAAAATTTGATAAGTAGGAGATATTTTTCCACAGCAAGTCAAATTGTGATATTGCTATCAGGATTCAACTGTGTAGTTTTTGAGTCAAACTCATTGACCCATAATTCATGAGTAGTGGTTCACATGAA
>MU226505.1:218587-245597 GCA_018584345.1 Thuja plicata | reverse complement strand
TGAGTGCTAAGTGTTCCATTCATTCTCATGAGAGATGGGTTCATGTGAACCACTATTCATGAATTATGGGTCAATGAGTTTGACTCAAAAACTACACAGTTGAATCCTGATAGCAATATCACAATTTCCAAAATTATCAAACTGAAGTTTTTCCCATGGTCTTGGGAGTCTCCTAAATTTTAGATTGCATTCACAGGTGTCATCATTAAAAATTTGTACCATTTGTAATCTTAAGAAGTTTTCCTATCATTGTACCTTGAATTACGGATCTCGTTCTCTGATCCTTGTGGAGTCTTGCACAAGATTTGAAAACCTATGTTTGTGACCCTTGGCATATTTATTGTATCCCTTAGATGTTAGGGTGTGATCGATTGTGTCAAAGTCTCTCATTTGTGTAACATTGCTTGGCAACACTTATGTAGGTTTAGTTGGCTTGCACACAATGACATCATAGTGTCACTCATGTTGTGCTTTGTTGACTCAAAAATAATTACGTATGCTTTTCATGTTTAATGTCCCATGGCTCCTTGGTAGGGTGTCAGTATAGATCCACTTTAAAGTTATAGTGTGTAATTTAGAACCCATGAAGATTTTACTTTAACCATTGCATATTATATGTGATGATATGATAGGATATAGGTTTTCTCTTAAATTGATTTTATATAAGAATATGAAGTCAAATTGAGCTAAGGGAGAGAAAATTTTATGGGAAGAGGAAAGAGGGCCAACTATAGTAATTTGTAGGACCTCGAGTGATGGTTTTTTTGGTATGATAGTTGATTTCTTAAGTTTAACAATTGCATGTCATACATTGACATATTCCTCAACAAAAGGTACTCGTCACCTTATCATTACTGATATGTGCTCATGCTCTTGGATGCCCCATTATAGCATACACCACTTTATTGTCTTACATAGTTACAAGAGTATTCCTAGCCACTAAAGGTCGTACCACCATCCCATTTTTTTCCATGATGAGGGAAAAATAACTATTTCTTGATACCATATTGAATCCAACTTAGCTCATTTCTATAGTCACAAGGTACCCTACAAATGTAGACATAACACTTACCTTTTGCACATATCGCATATTTCATAACATTTCATTGATAGAGAAAACACAATTCTCAAATAAGTATCAACCTAATTCCAAAACTTTCAACCAAAACAATTATTTTTTCCTAGAAAAAAATGATCATTTTCTTTCACATTAACTTTCTTTAAATAATTGTTACAATGATCTAACTAGTCATTCTCAATTTTTATAAATAATTTACAAACAATTATTAAATTTACTTAATTAAATTAAACTTTGAAGAAAATATATTTTTCTTTCAACACTATAATACAATGAAAACTTGATATACACAAACAAAACAAAATATTTGAAAAAAAACATTAAAAAAATTGACTATTAAAAAACAATACCAATCCTAAACATGAGTACGTAAAGACAACAACAAAAAGGAGTGGGCCTGCATTTTTTATTGTTTTTAGACTCGCATGATTTAATTACACAACATTATCCCTCTTGAAGTTAGCAAATCTAACTACCACACAATATATTATTTTAAAGAATGGTTGTAAAGCCTTCGTCAATATGAATAAAATAATTGCTTTGGATACGATATAACTTTATTTTAAATTTAGTTTAAAATAATAAAGTGTTTAGGTTTGCTTTTCTTAAAGGTTTATCTTCTCTTTCATTGCACAAAAAGTGGAGGACTATATCTATTGGTGTTGTGGGGCTTAGCGTTTGAACGGTTTTCTTTCCCAATTGTTCAAATTATGAAAAGCTGATAAAGACAAAAGTGTTGTTTATCATTAAAGTCTATTTGGAATGGAGGAATATGTCTAAATTTAAATGATGTAAATCTCCTTTCATATTGACTTTTTAGATGGCGGGGCTTTTTTTCACATGAAATGGAATAAGAATTTTACCATTTTACCTCAACTACATTTTGTTTGACTAAATATTATGAGATCTTTGTTCTAATGTTATTGTACTTGCCGTAGGCAATATACTATTGCATTCAATTGTGTATCATTCATGAATTAGTTTTATGCCTATGAACCAATCTTAAGTTACTATTTTTTGATATTAGAATATTTCTAATGTTTAAATATCTATTTATGAATTAAATAAATGAATTATTTATCTGCTTTATGATTGGTTTAATTGATTTGGTGTTATAGGACCCCTTTTTTGGAAGCTTCACCAAATTTGTTATTCCGAAAGTTTTTAACCATAGTTTGTAATATATAATTCATCTATCATTTAATTTATTTTGAAATTAGTTTTTTAATTTACAATATAGTATATTTTTATAGATACTCTATTTAATATTTTATTATTATATTTTATTATTTACAAATTTTAATTACAATATATTTTAACAATATAATAATATATATATATATATATATATAAAATTAAAATTTCTCATATATAATATAAAATACTATATCATTTAATTTTTAATCTATAATAATTTTATTTTTGTAAATAACTATTAATTTAAATAAAATTAATATTAATATTAATAATATATATATATATATATATAATTACGATAAAATTTGCACTATGATTATTTTATTTTCAAATCACTAAAAATTTAATATTAAATTTACATAAATATATATATATATATATATATATATAATTAATTGAAAAAACAATTAATATTATTATTGCAATTTATTTTTAATTTCAATATATATATAACTATAATTATATAATAAGTGTTAGTCATTACATATATTTATTTTTATTAATATTTATAATAAAATTAGAATTAAATTTATAATTATAATTAATTACGACAAGTGCACGCCACTACGTGGCACTTGTTTATTATTTGCAGATTATGAATGTCATTTTTCAAAGCTATTTGTTTATTTGAGTAAATTGGTGACATAATGAAGTACGCTTAAATTTGAGATTATCTCAAATTTTAAAGTAAAATTATTCTAAAAAGAAATAGGGGAAGTATATTTGTAGTTGTTATAGTTAATTTTGCGTATTTATAAATCGATAATTTTTTTGTTGTTTTTGTATGCGGCTTGACAACTTATAGTTGTAGAAATTGATAAATACAGCTTCGACTTCCAAGACCAGTCTGCATGCAAAATACCTGTTACAAAGAATGAAGCCAAAGACAGAAAAAGCAGAAACCCTTCTGTGCTCAAAAAGTGAGAGCTCAAAAAAAAATGTATTCGAAGAGTCTAAAAAAACAAATACAAGCATTCGACCTTAAAGGTGAATGAAACCCTAGAAAGGGAAAAACTAACCTAAGAGAAAGCTTAAGTGAAAAATAGAGTACGCCAAACTTAATAATTAATATCAACATGATATAATTAATAAGTGGTGAAGATAACTATGTACTCTAACACCCCCCCTTAAGCAAAGCTCGGGAGGTAAGCAAACCTAGCATAGCTATGAAAGCAAGAAATGGGTCCCGGCAACAAGGCCTGATCAGGTACCCAATACAAGGAAATCTCTGTGAACCAGAGATAAAGGAGAAAACCCAATGGGAAAAACTCCTCTCTAAGAAGAGATAAAAAAGCAAGCAAAAGACAAAGGATGACTTTAAAAGACTCTCTCAAAGCCATGAGTACAATGCAAGCTGCCAACCCCCCTGTGAGAGAGGATCGAGGCTCCAAAGCCCTCCCAGAATGAAAGAACCCCTGGATCAATGAACAAATCACCATGACTCCAATACAAAGGAGTGAAAGGAAGTGGGCACTGAAGAGGTGACCTCGAAAGGTGAGGTGTCACTGGAAGGCCAAGCTGATGCTCAAATGAGAAGACACGAGGATCCTGAAATGGAATCCCTAATGCAAGTGGTATGACAAGTGTGTTGGCACTATCATGAGAGAGGAGATGAGTGTCCTCTGTAGAATCCTTAACAACTGCACCTGGTGGCTCGATGAATGGAGCTGGAGGGTCTGGCAGTGCTAAAGAAGAATCCTGCTGAAGAGAAAGAACCTCAACAAGATGTGGCGTGGTAGTCACAACAGTGGTCTCAGGAACAACACAGAGGTTCAAGTGACCTAACTGCACCACATGATGCTCTCGCGGAAGAGGAGAGCTGAGCTCCAATAATGGAGATGGTGGACCAAAATGTGTGAATGTGTAGAGACAGGTGGAATGATCAACTGTCCCTGTAGCAACAATGCCACCTATCACACTATCCTGAATGAAGACTGAATCTGGCGAGAACTCAACTGTCTTCCCTGATCCACTGTGTGTAATCTGGTAAATCGAGAGAAGGTTTGTAGTCAGAGATGGAACATACAATACATCATTGAATGTGCCATCCTGAATGCGTATAGAACATTTCCTGTAGACTAGCATAACAGTGTTATTCCCCATGAGAATGTAGGGAATAGGAGAGGCCTCAATAAAAGAGAAGATCTCTGGAGAAGACGCCATATGGTGAGAAGCACCTGAATCAAGTATCCAAGGGACCTGTGAAGGGGAGGCAACAGAAGCCCGTAATGCATGACCCTGTCCAAAATCATGTGTAGATGTCGAAGATGAGGTAGAAGACTGAAAAGCAGACCCCTGTGAGGATGGAGAGGAAATAGTGCTCTTCTGAAGGAGAGCTTGCAAATCTGCAATCTATTTCTCATAGCCATCAAATCTCTTCTAAAAACACTGTGACTCCTCATGGGACCCCTTCTGACAATAGGAACATGTAGGGTGCTGAGTCTTCTATTTCTCATTCCTAGAAGAAGATGGTGGGCCAATAGAGTGCTGAGAAGAGGAATCAGATATCTGCTTCAACTTCGGCTTCTGTGTATCCTGAGATGACTTGGCAAGCAATGCTTGTGATTGTGAACCTGTAAGGAAATCCATCTGACTGAGCTTGGACTGCTCATGAGTTAACCTATCACCGAAGGTATCAAAAGAGGGCATAACATGTCGTGCACCCAGTGCATCCATAGTGGAGTATAAGGTAGAAGTGAAAATCTGATAAGGACCACGAAGCTTTGAGAGTATCAGGAAGATACACTCATCATCTGACTTCGTCTTTCCAGCAACTTGTAAAATAGATTGAAGAGACTTGAACTTCATAAGGAAGTCCTCAATGCTGGTGAATGAGTCAGGTGCCAAGGAGGTGAACTCTGCATCTATCTAGAGAATCCTGAATTGATTCATGGTGCCAAACAAGGTGGAAAACTTGTCCCACATATCCCTGGGTGTGATTAGACCATCCAGGTGAAACAACAATCCATCTGAAACATTCAGGGCAATGAGGCCCATTGCCTCATCCATCCTGTTCCTATGCATAAGAGTCTCATAAGGCCTTTGCAAAACTGGATGAACTGTATCTAGGCAGGACCATAGACCTCGTGACATGAGGAGTCTGGTCATTTGTGGCTTCCATGTGTGGTAGTTATGTGGAGTAAGAACAACAAAGAATGTGTCCGACATTGAGAGAATAAGATGGAAGTAGAAGGGTCTCTCTGAATTGAAAATGTAGAAAGAAATATGCACCCCCACAAACTATTAAACTAACTCCCGTACACCACACTATGAAGCAAAAAACACAAAGAACCAAAGAAAAACCTGAGTTTCTGAAGCAGAACAGGAGCACAAAAGAAGGTACATCTTTGACTACAAAATCTAGTAAGCAAATGGAAAAATAAGGAATCAAGACTAGCATCAACACGTCCGGCTCAGAAACACCTTTCCAATGATATTTTTTTTTCAAAAACGGACACCGTATGCTCAAGTTACAAGTAAAAGACCGACTGGTACCTTGAAAAGTGAGCTTGCTAGAAAAACACAGTCCCGACAAAAAAATTGACGGTCATATGGGCATCACGGGACGTCCGGTTGGGCAGGGTGGGCAGTGGGCGATGGCACCAGCAGAGGTGGTGGGCGGGCGGGGTGGCGGTGGCGGGCAGGCGGGGCTACGGTGGCGGTCGGGCGGCGGCGGGGGGTCCCGGTGGCTGCGCGGTGGCGGGAGGGTTACGCGCAGGCCAAGAGCGGCGCACGGCTGGCGCGGTGGCGACGCGCACTGGCTGTGCAAAAATTTAATTAAAAAAATGTTTTTTTTAATTTTATTTTTGAATTTCTACCTCGATTTCTGTGTTGTACGACCCTAATAGGCCAAAAAAATTCTCCAGAGGTCACTGTGACCAAATATATCAAACTTTATATGTATTTCGACTCTCCCGGACCTTTTGAGCGCACTGGTGGAGTCTATTTTGGCTCAAACAGTTCCAAAAAATAGTGCCTCCTTAGAAATGACAAAAAAAACTCAGAGAGGCTGTGGCTGTCGTCTTCGAATCGCGACTTCAAAAAACTTCAAACCAGGAAGCAGCAGTGTGGCTCTGATACCATGTAGAAACTGATAAATATAACTTCAAATTTCAAGACCAGTCTGCATGCAAAATACCTGTTACAAAGAATGAAGCCAAAGACAGAAAAAGCAGAAACCCTTCTGTGCTCAAAAAGTGAGAGCTCAAAAAAAAATGTATTCGAAGAGTCTGAAAAAAAAATACAAGCATTCGACCTTAAAGGTGAATGAAACCCTAGAAAGGAAATAACTAACCTAAGAGAAAGCTTAAGTGAAAAATAGAGTACACCAAACTTAATAATTAATATCAACATGATATAATTAATAAGTGGTGAAGATAACTATGTACTCTAACAATAACTATTGTTTTAACTTTTGGGTAGTAATGTTGCACACTATATTGTTTTGCGTGCAAGTGTAAAAAAGTGGTCATTTCAAAATCACCCAATACCTACTTAAAGATGCCCCAATAACCAGGCACCACAACCACCTCAAAATTGCCAATACTTATGCACAAATACCCTGGAAGTCATGTGTTATAGGAGAAAGGGACCAGTAGTGGACATAGCACCGATACCCGTTCACTTTTCGTTATAGGGACCCCCAATACGAAATAATCCTACACACCAATAAATGTGCATAATTAACCCAAAACATATTTATTCAACCCCCAATACATGTTCATACATGAACAAGTAGTAGATAGATAAAAAACAAAAAATTGAACCACTATTGGTCCTTATGTGATTGACATACAATCTTCCTTGCACAAATTTAGTGAATAAATCATTTATTAAAAATTCATATTGTTTACAATAACCACTTTATGCAAGTGGACCAAAAGTGAAGACATTATTTTTCCATTAGTATACAAAAGGAAAACAGTTTTTGAACCTTTGGTAAACCTACACCAAAACACAGACTTTCAGAGATCACCGAAAGCACAGATATCAGACATCACCGAAAGTGTTAAGTACAAAAGACACCCGACAGATAAAGTGGAAACCGACAAGATGAAACTGACAGAGGAACCCAACAAGCAGATACAGTGCAAACTGAGAGAATAGGCACAGTGCAAACTGAAAGAAGAAAATAGTGAAACTTGAAAGACAGTCAAACTGATTTCAGAGCAAACCGAACATTAGACACCAAAAGTCAGTTACAGCCCTCAAAAAATGGATCTAACTTCCACGTCAGATAAAACATTCATATTCTATTTATAGAGTATTTTTTTGTTTTAAAACCATTACTTAAGGGAAAAGAAACATTATTGTAAGTGTTTTAATCAGTTTAACTGATTTAAAACATGCAGACTAGGAGATCAAGGTAAAGTTGTAAACCTGTGATCATAGAGTTAAGTTTGTTTTATGTGAAACTTAATTAGGTCAAATCTATCTTATAAATAGATATTGTAATCATTCTAAAAAAATAAGGAGAGGATGAAAGTAGCCAATGAGCACATCTATGGATCAAACTGAGAGTTTCAAGAAGCAGAACAACAAAAGGTGAATTTGGTTATCAAGAACCAAGAACAGAGGTCACCGAGCAACAGAGGTATTATTCAATCACAATAGGTGATACACATATACATGTAATCTTGAATGGATCTATAATCAACAACAGTAGATTGCATACAATCAGGTCAAAGAGCAATTTTCTTACATTCTAACAAGTGAAGCAAAAGTAAAAATTCTTTCAAGGAAGGTGGATTTAACATTCCTTTGTAAATCTCTTAACCAAGTGCACACTAAACCGTGTTGCTAAAGCTCTTAACAGAGTAGACTTTAACAGGTCTCCATAGATACTCCTAATAGGGTAGATCATCATAAGTGATCAAATTGTAAACCTTAACCGGCCCCTTCCAATCTGCAGATAGTGAAGATTTTGTGGGTGTCATCCCCACCGCAGTTTTTACCTTCTTACAGAGATTTTCTGCGATATCATATCATGTGTTATGTGTCAATTACTTTCATGAATGTTTCTATAAATGTTTACATGCTTGATTAAATTAAAGAATTGATAAGTCTTACACAAAGATAGTATAAAATAAATGGTTGGATGAACAATTGATTACATAAAGGTTAAAGGATAAAAGAGATAAAAGTTTTAGAGGTACTGATTCACCCCTCCCCTCTCATTATTTCCAACAATTGGTATCAAAGCTAGAACTCTTATTTGGAAGCTTAAAGACTTAAGAGAAAAGATCATACAATGAATAAGTACAAACTTGACAAAGGTATTGAGAATCAAAAGCTAGAAATTCAAATCTTCTATGAGTAGTATAAAGAAGCCAGAATCAAGATGAGACAACTATTAGATGAAAGAAAGATTACGGCATCTCACTGTAATGAAATAGATTACCAAGAGGAAGAGATACCTGATCTATTTGAGTCTTCAGGATCTACTACAAGAAAAGCATCAAATACATCAGAAGAAAGCATCACAAGCTTAAATGAAATCAATCAACATCTAGCTGGATAAGTAAAATCTCTGCAAATCAGCCAAGAGACACAGATGGTAAGAATGATTGATGTCATGAACAATGCTAGACAAGCTGAGCAAGAGAGAACACTAGCTATTGATGATAGAAGAAATATTACAGAAAAGCTACAAGAAAAAGAGTCTGAAATATAGAGACTTATAGAACATCACCATGAGATTACTACTCAGATTATTCTTATGAGTGAAGAGGAAAACAGAATGAATGTTGAACTCATTGAAAGAATAGAAGCTATCGGTGAGCTAAGGGAAGAAAATGAAAAGCTGAAACAAGAACTCAGAATTCAGCAATAACATAATGAGATAATCAAAAGAGCTTAAGAAACCAATAAAAGAATGGATGATTTTCTTGATGGACAAAGGAGAGCCAACAACGACACTAGACTAGGCTATACTGAGAATGAAGAATCGCCCAAACAAGCTGATCAAAAGAATGTCTATGAAAATTTGAGACCAAGAAAGATGACATACAATCACTGTGGAAAGAAAGGCCACACATCAAACATATGCAAGAGCTAAATGAAAGGTATTCCTAAATCTACATCTTCATTCATAGGATTCTATTATAAATGTAATAAGAAAAGACATAAAGCATATGAATATAAGTCTGAGATGAAACAACCAAAGAAGGAAACCTACATGGACAAATACTGTCCTACTTGCAAAATGCATGGGCACACTACTCTTGAATGCAGGAAAAAGAAAAAGCAAGCATGGAAGCCTAAAGGTCAAGAATCTACCCATCAACCAAAAATAGTCGGTAAACAGTATGTATGGGATTACAACACTTGGGAAAATTGTACAACATGTGAAAGATTTGGTCACATTTCTGCAAATTGTATGAGACAATGGTCAAGAAAACCTAGAGGATGGACTAACCCCGAAATGGCATGTTTACACTATCATAAAGTCGGTCATCTCAAGAAATACTGTAGAGACCGAATGACAGAGAACAACACCTTTTCCAATGGAAACACCATTGAAGACATCAGGAAGATGAGAAACACAATGTGGAGGAAAGCTAAAAACAATGATGAAACTGGACCGAGCAATGCAATTGGTAACACCCTATCCAATGGATCTAGTGACATCACCACCCCCACCTAAGTAGAACAAGTAAGTATGGAACTACACTATACCAAGTTAAATTTTGTATCAGTTCCAATCATACATAGTTAAAAATACCAAATAAGAATGATTGTAGATGCACTATGGCATTACTTGTTAAATTCTGTGAAAACTATTTCTTCAGTTAATACATACCGAAATACATTGGTATACATTCAAAGCTAAATTATCTGCATTTACCGATAATCATCGATTAATAGGTAAAAGAAAAAGTTGCTAATGTAAACCAAAATCTATCTGTAATCAAGTGAGTTGACATGTTGTCTTTACAATACACTGAAACCCGTCGGTAAAAGTAACAATTTAAATGACTGCCCCGAAGCATCGCATGGTCACCGAAAAGGGAAGTTAGCATATCAATCGATGACTCCCTCTTCACACACTGAGGAGTAGTTGAGCATTAATGACCTAACCTAGGGAAAAGTCTATAAATAGACGATGGAGGAGTTTCATTTCTCACCTGTGATTTTGAGAAAAGTGACCAGAGCAAAAAAAGAGCCAGAAGCAACAGCATTGCAAAAGCAACTCCAACCTGTTACAAAGCAATCCTTGCAAATTAATTGCAACTATAGAGGTTGAAGTACAAAGCATAATTGAGAACTATGTTCATCTTTACGGAAAGCCCTAAATATCTGAAACAATGGCCACGACTTCAAGAACTGCTAAGTTAAAGAGCATCAAGAAGGATAAGGTCAATCTTGTAAAGAATTTGACCTGCGTGGAACCTCATTACAAGATATTGTTAGAAACACTGAGAGGGGGGGGTGAATGAGTGTTTGTCTATTAATTACTTTTCAGCAACTTAAACATAAATCAAACATAAATTGAATGAAGCTTAACATAAGAACTCATAACACAAGATATGATTACGGGGAAACCTTGATCAGAGGAAAACCTCGGTGGGAATTAGCACCCACAAATATTGTACTAGGTATAATGAACCTGTTAAAGTTCCTTTGCCCTGTTAGAAGTAGTCTTTACAATATGAGTACAATGACCTGGTTAAAGGTCTAACCCTGTTAGGAGTCTTTTACAAAAACTTGTTAAAGGTGTATGGCTCACTACCCAATAGGATGAAAGCTACAACCTTCTGAAAGATGATATACACTACATCAAAATGAACTGTTGTGGTGACACTATTGTCTGATTAGTTCTGTGTATGTGTGAATGCTCTTACTCTCTCAAAGAGCTATATCATATACTGACTTCATCATAATACTCTTCTATGTCTTCCTCTTACATAATACTCAACACATGTAACATAACTTTACATTACATACTTATATGTTCATATCCGAATAGGTACGACCCAAAATAAGACTCTAGTCAGCCCTAAAACAAAATACACAACACTTCTAAACAAGTCAGCTCAAGCGTGTTTACTATAATGCTAATTACATCATTACAAACATATAACCAAAGGTGCTTATCCATTACATAACAAAATAATTCACGCTGATCAAAACACTAGTCAGCTTCCATGCTCTGTCTTCTGGACTGCTGGTCTACTGATTCATTGTAACTTCTCCGTACTATTATTTTGTACCATGCATGTCTAGATGTAGCATGTACATGTGTCATACAACATATATCTGAATGTGCATACGCTGACTCGATCTCTTGCATGTGCGCTGATGTGCTGATCGTTGAATATCTCTGTCTGCCCTATTTTCCATAGTCATTTTGTCTTTCATGACAGAAACTAAACATGACTTTGTTTCCATGATGACAACATAGAATGAGTCATGCATCCTCAAGAAGTCAACTTGCCAACATATATACCAAGAGGTTTCATCACAACCCGACAATGTTGGAGCATTCTCGCGAATACCAGCTAGGGTTTTTATTGTCGAAGACATGTGAGCATACATTCAATGCAAGATTGCAAAAATTGGCAACCTGGAGGTTGAACAATATTTCAAGAAGCTATGCAAAGATTATAGAACCATTAAAGATGAGCACAAGCACGTCAAAGTAAAAGGGCTCACAAATGCCCTATTGTTCCCAAAAGTGTTCAAAACCGATTGGATTGAGTTAGTATTAAGAAAAAATCACAATCATAAGCTATGGTTGGATGAGCCTAAACCAATAACCCGAGATGTTATTCATGCAGTCACTGGTTACCCAATAATAAAAAATTTAAAGGCATTGAAGCACCCGCCCAAGGCTAATATTGAAAAGAATACAGGAGCTAAGTGTTATGGAAGAGGACTTAAGGTATCCACTATCACAGATGATGAGCTGAAATTTGGAGCATGTGTCCTAGGATACAAGTTCTTTCAAGAAAGTGGGATGAACAACATAGCATTCGGTAAAATGGATACAACATATAAGATTGTGAAGAAAGGAACTCAACTGGATCTATCAGAACTTCTACTCAAGCAGCTAGAAGAGAACCTAAAGACAACCAGGAATGCAAAATCAAACTCATGTAAGTTTGGTTCACTTATCATGTGCATTTTCTTTTACTTACAAGAATCCTTCCCACCAATAGGATATGTAAAATGGGATAAAACTATACCGGTCACCATACAGATCAGTGAGTTTATAACATCACTAGGAGACAATTTTGAGACAATTATGGATGAGTATTTTGTTGGATTCAAGGAGAGAATGCAGAAAAGAGTAAGGACCCCCGAGAAATTAATTGAGAAATTCAAGAATGATAAATGCTTCATGGTAGAAACATATTACACATATATAAAACCTGTTGTACCGAGGACAACATGGCTACAACCACTTGACTATGAAGTGAACATAGATCAAGCATCCAATGCAATTGATGCATTGATTAATGATCCCCTAGAAAAAACACAACCAAAGTTTGGCACCTATGAAGAAGCCAAAGAAAGAATCAAAACTGGCTTGGTTGTGAAGCAAATAGACAGGAAGACAGATAAAATGGTAAAGAACTTGAAGAAAATCTTGTCGGTTACAGAGGAAGAAACCAAATAGATAGAAGAAACTGAGGGACAGTCACCCATCGGTGAGGTTAAGAAGGAAAGTGACTCTGAGTCTACAAAGTTTGATACTCCATTACCTACACTAGCCAAGAAGCCTAGAATAGCAGCTTCTTCAAGGATAAGAAGTCAAACAACTAAGGACACAAGTCCTTCACCATTGAATAAAGGTCAAGTAAGGACCTACAAGAGAAAACCTGCAACACAGAAAAGAGGGAAAATAAAAAGAAGAAGGCTCATTAGAACCAAGGAGGACATTGAGGAAATAGAACATGATGAAGTTGTTGAACAAGAGAAGAGTAAGATCCCTAAAACCATTGATGAGATATGTGAACTAATGGTTAAATAAGGATCAATTACCGAGTTCAAAGCCAGAAGATGGTTAACTCTAGATCCCTTGGACCATAACAAGATTGAAGAGGCAATTATCAAAATGATGAGTACATTTAAATATGTACCAGTACAATTTTATGACAAAATTTCCAATACGCTATATGACAAAATATCTGCCAGATGGACCTATGCATTGAAGAATGAGAAAGAGGTAAGATAAAGAGTCCTTGTTTCTCTTATGCCTCCCAAATCCAAAATGGAAGAAATCAAGGAAAAAATGGAGAAACATGCACATGAGTTATCACCCAATATGAGAGCTTACAAGATACTTGATGGCAAGCTAATAGACCTAGAGAAGGACAACAACAAAATATAGAGTAAGATACTCAATAGACCTACTAAGGAAGTAAGCCCCGAGAGAAAAATTCTCACAAATGATCCACACAATGATGATCAGGATATTGAGAGCACCGAACCAATCATCATCACAGATATTGAATTGGACAAAGAAGAAATGGACACCACAAGCAACAAGAAAATGGATGTTGCAAATGAGACATGGCTGAACATCACCATGGACAACATTGTAGACAACAAAATCATTGACATCACCGATGACCCTGCATAAGAAATTCAAAAATATGAAGATGTCACTGTTGCTGAGGACCAGACCGAGGAACAGGACACTACAATTGAAGCTGCACAAGTGATTATACTAGGTGATGTAAAACTAGTCTTGTGTTTCCCTAGCTTCCTCTAGGGGATCCTAGGTCACTCAGTGACCTAATAGGGTTCTTCAACTAACCCTATTCTCCTTAGGATTATCCTCACAATATCCTACTCCTTTCAACTAGTGAACATCAACAATGTAGAACACAAACTCACCATAGCTCTTCCTAGGCTTCCAATGGCCTTTCTTGCTCCATCTACACAAACTGATCCAAATGGATTCCAAAATATTCCATATGGAGATGTAGTCTTCAAGATATTAAATTTTGACAAATTACAATTTCCACAAAGTTCTTTTGGATTGAAGCCCTTAACGAGTTCCAAATTCCAAGCCAATTTCACCCAAAAGAGGGCTACTAGCATTAGGCCTAATTAGGCTCCTTTTCTGCAATAACTTGTGAAAATCCTTAACAATTCTAAAAAATAATACCATATCATGATACCCTTTATCAAGAACCTAAGGATTTTCTAGGTCTTGGCTTCCAGAGGTGTCCGTACAGTACCTCCTATAAACATGCCTAAAATTCAGGGTTTTAGGACCTTTTCACTGTCTGCTCAAGAAATTGATTTTCTTGGCTAGAAAAACATCACACCCAAAATTATACTCTAACTTAGGGTTCCTACAGTCACCCTAATACCTCTTCACAATCCCTTATTGAAGCAATGAATGTTTTCAATCCTTCCAAATTGCTCTGCAACTGTTGGTGATCCCTAGCCATGCATCACTGGCTCACCTAGGGCATCACCTTATAAATAGCTTCCATGATTTATTGGGCCCCTCCTTGATTGTAAATAATGTACATGGAGTCACCTTACATATTCCAATGGCCCATGCAAGTCCCATGGTGGAAAATGGATCTATGACCCCATTTGCACATAGTGCCTTATTCAGGCCAGCAACTGGACATAAACTAAAAGATTTTACAAAAGCAACTGAAAATATTCAAACTATAAAACTACCACCACAAAAAGTCTAAGAAAAATCTACATTACCACAAAAAATGATTACAGAAGTTGATTCAATCCATTACAATGCAAAATGTTCACAAATTACTCAAACTGTAACTTTTCTTCAATTCTACAGTCCGTACACACTCTGACACAAACTTTCCAACCCTTGCAAATGATTGAGGATAGAATTATGTAGTTGACCAAGCCACTAAAATACCGATTTCATCCAGTTAAGGAACTAATTCCATAAAATTTTCAATCTTGCAACAAATGTTGTCAATGACAACATTGACAACTTTTGCAACTTTTTGGATATGTTATCCAAACTTGGTCAAAAGTTGTCCAAACTTACCCAAATCACTAATTAAGGTGTAAAAACATGAAATAGGACCTTTAGTCCCTTGATTGGCCAAATTTGGTACTAAAATCACAAAAAACCCTAATTAACCTAGATGGACTCAAAGGTCACTAAGGACCTAATTAGGCATCCTCTCACTTAACACACTATAGGACCTACATGTCCCTTTATTAACCTAGTGGTCTGGCTAGAACCACTAAAATCCAACACATAAAAGAATCCCTAGGTTACATTGCATAATTATACCTACCTAGGTGCTCCTGCACCATACTCCCCCACAAGGGAAATCTATGTCACTCCTGTGGACAGTAGATCCTCTAAAATACCCACCTTCTTGAAGTCTACCTCTACAATCCATGAGGACTTTGAATCTGGTCTATCCTTCCATTGAATTAGGTATTCCATGTAGACTTTATGCCTTTTAGTCTTCTTAACCCTGTAGTCTAGAACTTTGTTAGCTACCATCTATGGTTTGGGAGGCAATACAGTAGCCTCAACATCCCCACTGATTCCTTGACTGCCCTAACTGATCTCATCTATCTTCCCTCTGAACGAGATTAAGTCCTGTTCATTGAACACCGGAGATATGCTCAAGTCTGATGGTAAGTCTATCTTGTAGGTGTTAGCCCCATATTTGGCTAGAATTTTGCAAGGTCCCACCCTTTCCATCTAAATCTTTGTAGGGACACCTTTCTTTAGCCTTGACTTGTTAAAATGAACCATCACATAGTCACCTACTTCAAACTGAACATCTCTCCTCTTTTCATCAACTTTTACCTTCAACTTTTGTTGACCGTCTTGGATTTTCTTCTTGACTTGTTCTTGGATCTCCTTCATAGTATGGGTCAAGTCCTCATCATGTCAACTTCTGTACTCCATACCTCCAAGATCCCTAAGCTCACAAACACCTCTAGGGTGCATGCCATAAACAACCTCAAATGGGATTCTTCATGTCATTCTGTTCTTATTGTCATTGTAAGCATATTCTGCTTGGGGAATGACCACATCCCAAGTCTACCCATACTCCTTAGTTAGGCACCTCAATAGGTTACCCAACACCTTTTTCACCACCTTAGTTTGGCCATCAATCTGAGGGTGGTAGGCTGAACCAAAAGATAGATTGGTACCCAATCTAGTCCATAATGTCCTCCAAAAATGGCTCATAAATTTTACATCCCTATCCGATACTATAATCAAAGGAAGACCAGGGATCCTCACAATCTCCTTAAAGAAAAAATAGGCCATGTGTCTAGCATCATTAGTAGTCTTACATGGAATGAAATGTCCCATTTTACTAAATCTATCAACAACTACATAAATGCTATCATACCCCTGCTTGGTTTTGGGTAGACCTACTATGAAGTCCATGCTCAAACACTCCCATGGCTAGTTAGGGACTGGTCAAGGCTGATATAACCCTGCATTACTCATTCCTCCTTTTTCCTTCATGCAAAAAACACACTGCTCCACATATTTGGTGACATCTTTCACCAACTTTGGCCAATGGTAGAACCTTTGCACAAGCTCTAAGGTTTTGTTCATACCAAAGTGACCACTTAATGATCCATTATGTTTCTCATGTATGAGATTCATCCTCATAGAACCTCTTGGCACACATAACTGATTACCCCTGAATAATAGTCCATTTTGCAAAGTAAACTCTGAGAACTTGCTATGGAAATGGTTTTGAAAGTCAACACACACCTTGTATGCTTCCCCAAAGTCCTCATCTACCTTGTAAAGATCTCTGAAACTATCAATGCCAATTCTATTCAATTGGACTTCTTGGACTATAAGTAACCTACTGCTTAGTGCATTTGCAACCTTATTGAGCTGCCCCTTCTTGTGCTTTATAGTAAAGGTGAATGCCTAAAAATACTCCATCCATTTCAAATGTCTATTTCTTAGTTTCTCCTGAGTATTAATGTAACTATGGGCCTGGTTGTCAGTGAACACCACAAATTCTTTGGGCAATAGATAATGCCTCCATTTCCTCAAGGACTGAACTAAAGCATATAGTTCCAAATCATATGAAGAATATCTCTTCTTTTCCTCATTCAATTTCTCACTAAAGAAGGCAATTGGCCTACCTTCTTGATTCAATACACCCCCTACTACCATCCCACTTGCATCACACTCAATGGTGAAGAATTTCTCAAAGCTTGGAAATGTAGGACAGGTTGAGTAGCCACTTGTTTCTTCAACATCTCAAAGGCTTTCTCTGCTTCTAAGGTCCACCTAAACATAGTTTTGACCCCACCCTTAATAGTATCTAATAATGGTGCACATATCCCACTAAAATTCCTAATAAATTTCCTATAAAACTATGCAAGGCCATGGAAACTTCTTACCTCAGTGGCTGTGGTAGGTGGAGGCCAGTTTAGGATAGCAGCAACCTTGTCTTGGTCCATCTTCAAAGACCCTTTGGACACTACAAAGCCCAAATACACTAGTTTTTTCTTGAATAAATCACACTTCTCAAGGTTAATAGCCAACTTCTCTTCATGTAATCTCTGCAACACTGCCTCTACATGTTTGACATGCCCCTCTCTTGTCTTTCTAAATATCAGTATATCATCAAGATATACCACCACAAAATTCCCTGTGAAGTCCTTGAGCACCTCATTCATGAGCCTCATAAATGTGCTCAGAGCATTAGAGAGGCCAAATGGAATCACAAGTCATTCATATAACCCATCTATTGTCTTGAATGTTGTTTTCCATTCATCCCCTTCTTTCACCCTGATTTAGTGATACCCACTCTTCAAGTCCAACTTGGTAAAGTACATTTCCCCTCAAAGGAAATCCATGAGATCTTCAATCCTAGGTATAGGGAACCTATACCTTATTGTGATTCTATTTATGGCACTTGAATCTGTGCAAAGTCTCCATTTTCCTCCCTTCTTGGATGCCAACACAACTGGGACTTCACAAGGGCTTATACTCTTCTTTATCAGGCCTTGATCCAAGAGTTATTGCACTTGTCTTGCTACCTCCAAATTTTTATCAGGAGTAAGCTTGTATGCTGCCTTATTGGGTAGAGATGCCCCTGATACAAAGTATATTTGGTGACTTATTACCCTCTTAGGTGGTAGAGTTTCAGGAGTGCCATCACTCACTATGTCTTTGTACTTCACAAGCAATTCTTGTACCTCTGGTGGTAATGGCTCCTTGACTAATTTTTCTTCATCCTTGGGTCTTAGCACAATGACATACCCTTCACTCTCATCATCCTTGATATCTTTCACAAACTCCTTCCCACTACACAACATGACATTAGGAGTCTTTGACTGTGGTTCTTCATCTTCTAGCAAAGATTGAATCTTGAAATTTTTTCCTCCTTTCTTGAAGGTGATGGAATTATCCTTCCCATCATATACTGCCCCATTTTCAAATTTCCAAGGCCTTTGTAATAGAAAATGGCAAGCATCCATTGGTAGGATGTCACAAAGTAGCTTATCCTTGTATCTTGCTATTGAAAACTCAACCCATGTTTGCTCATTGACCAATACACTTTGGCCTTTTTTGAGCCATGTCACCTTATAGGGATTTACATGGGGTATTTTAGCTAGCTTTAGCTTCACTACTGCCTCCTTTGAGATGATATTATCTGTGGATCTAGAGTCCATAATCACTTTACAAACTTTACCAAGAATTTTGCATCTGATTCTAAACAAGGCCCTCCTATGTTTGATTGGTTGTCTTATCAGTACTCTCCTGAACATCAAGTTCTCACCCATCTCTGAATCTAGATGGTCAATCTCAGGTGCTTTGACACTTGAAGTGTCCTCATGAGCATATGCTACCCTTTTGTCACTATTTGTTGCAGAAGGTTATTCAAGACATTTATAGGCTGGATGACCTAATTGCCCACAATAATAACACTTCATGGTTGCAAAGTAAGAACTACTCCTACCTCCTCTTCCTATGTTAGGACCACCATGATTATCCCTGCCTCTATTATAGCCTCCTCTTGAACTGCTTTCAGTCTGCTTCTTTGTCAACTTGTTCTCACCTTGTGACCTTTTCTCACTACCTCTGCCTTGGTACCCTCCTCTTTGACCCCTTTGGTCTCTTCCTCTACCTCTATTATTCTTGAAACTAGATTCACCCTTCTTCTTGTTCTTCTCCTCCACTCTTATGGCTAATTGATGACACTTCTGTATTGTAGTTGGTGTCCATAGGCTAATCTCCTCTTGGATGTTCCATTTCAATCCACCCAAGTATCTAGCCACTTTGATTGACTCCTCTTCTTGCAATTTAGACCTTAGACACAATCTTTGGAATTCCTTAGTGTATGAAGCCACATCTAGGTCTTTTTGTTTCAAGTTTTGCCTCTTTCTATGAAGTTGGATTTCATAATCCTCCAGGAGACAATTCTCCTTCAGCTTGGTCACCATTACATTCCAATTTGCTATGGGTTGCTTCCCCATTCTTATCCTCTCATCCTGAAGGTATTTCCACCAAGTCAAAGCTGACCCTCTGAGTCTAGACTTGGCCACCTTAAGATTTTGGGCTTTAGTCACACCCCCACATTTGAAATGGTTCTCCATTCCCTCTATCTGACTACTTCAATGTACATCTTTCCACTAAACAAAGGGATTCCTTCTAATGATTTTCCACCTAATTCTTTGATGGCCTTCAAGAATGGATCTTCATTCAAGACAGGGTTTGGTTCCAGAATGATGTCTTCCTCAGCAACCTTCTTGCCACTATCACTGATTTCTACTCCTTCTCTGCTCCTAGCTGCTTCATTAGTAACTTTCTCTAGCCTTAACTTCATGCCTTCTAAGGCTTCCTCAAGGAGTCAGTTCCTGTCCTTTTTGTCATCAACTTCCTTATCTAACTCTACATTTTTCACCATTTTTGACTCTCCTACTGATTCACCAGTAGCTGTAGACATGCACTAACTTCCCAAGTTTCTCAACTTGCTCTGATACCACTCTAATGTAACACTAGTCTTGATTTTCCCTAGCTTCCTCCAGGGGCTCCTAGTTCACTCACTGACCTAATAGGGTTCTTCAACTAACCCTATTCTCCTTAGGATTCTCCTCACAAGATCCTACTCCTTTCAACTAGTGAACATCAACAATGTAGAACACAAACTTACCATAGCTCTTCCTAGGCTTCCAATGGCCTTTCTTGCTCCATATGTACAAATTGATCCAAATGGATTCCAAAATATTCCATATGGAGAGATAGTCTTCAAGATAGTTTATTGGACAAATTACAATTTCCAAAAACTGCTTTTGGATTGAAACCCTAAATGAGTTCCAAATTCCAAGCCAATTTCACCCAAAAGAGGGCTACTAGCATTAGGCCTAATTAGGCTCCTTTTCTGCAATAAATTGTAAAAATCCTTAACAATTCAAAAAAATAATACCATATCCTGATACCCTTTATCAAGAACCTAAGGATTTTATAGGTCTTGGCTTCCAGAGGTGTCCGTAAAGTACCTCCTATGAACATGCCTAAAATTTAGGGTTTTAGGACTGTTCCACTGTCTGTTCAAGAAATTGATTTTCTTGGCTAGAAAAACATCACACCCAAACTTCACCTCTGAGTTATGGTTCCTTCACTCACCCTACTACCTCTCCGCAATCCCTAATTGAAGCAATGAATGCTTTCAATCCTTCCAAATTGCTCTGCAATTGTTGGTGATCCCTAGCCACACATCACTGGCTCGCCTAGGGCATCACCTTATAAATAGCTTCCAAGATTTCTTGGGCCCCTCCTTGACTTTACATAATTTACATGGAGTCACCTTCCATATTCCAATGGCCTGTGCAAGTCCCACGGTGAAAAATGGATCTATGACCCCATTTGCACACAATGCCTTATTCAGGCCAATGACTGGACAAAAACTAAAAGATTTTACAAAAGAAAATAAAAATATTCAAACTAGAAAACTACCACCAAAAAAATTCTAATAAAAATATACATTACCAAAAACAATTATTACAAAAGTTGATTCAATCCATTACAATGCAAAATGTTCACAAATTACTCAAACTGTAACTGTTCTTCAATTCTACAGTCTGTACACACTCTAACACAAACTTGCCAACCCCTGAAAATGATCAAGGATAGCCTTATGTAGTTGACCAAGGCACTAAAACACTAGTTTTAGATAGTTAAGGAACTAATTCCATCGAAGTTGCAATCTTGCAACAAATGTTGTCAATGACAACATTGACAACTTTTGCAACTTTTTGGATATGCTATCCAAACTTGGTCAAAAGTTGTCCAAACTTACCCAAATCACTAATTAAGGTGTAAAAACATGAAATAGTACCTTTAGTCCCTTTCTTGGCCAAATTTGTGCTAAAATCACAAAACACCCTAATTAACCTAGATGAACTCAAAGGTCACTAAGGACCTAATTAGGCATCCTCTCACTCAACACACTATAGGACCTACATGTCCCTTTATTAACCTAGTGGTCTTTCTAGAACCACTACAAGCCAAAACATCAAATAAGCCCTAGGTTACATTTCATAATTAGACCTACCTAGGTGCTCTTGCACCACCAGGAAATATGCCAATATTGATGGAAGCCATCAATATACTCTAGGAAAAGGAGAAAACACCAACCAAAGAAGATAGCATACCTGAAGACAAGGGTGATGCAGAAAAAAAGGATGCATCAGAAGAACAAAAAGACATATATGAAGAATTGAAAGATGCTACTGATTCATAGCAAGACAAATCTGCTGATAAGAAAAGTGAAGAAGAGCAACATACAAAAGATGGAGAGCAGAAAGAGAAAAGTGAATAAGATAAGAAAGATGATACACCCATCATAACCCAAGGTTAATGAGGAGACATCTTCACCTAACTGACAGGTTGACACTGATTAGAAGATAAAAGAAATTTCATCTACCAAGCCTTCACCGAGCACTTCAGAGTAGACAAATGAACTAGCACTAGTAGTTCATAAATATACATCAACACAAATCTCAAAGAAGAAGAAGAAGAAGAAGAATCCAGTTAATTTGGATAAAATTATTGAGATTCCAGTATTTGATCCTAGAACATTGGATCCAACTGAGCTAACAAAGTATGCAAGACTTTGTGAGAGAAAATCTATCCAGGATAAGCTTAGAAAGGCTACAAAAGAAACAAAGGTACTGGAAACTACAAAAGATATACTACAAAAGATAGTACCTGACATTGACATTGATCAAGATACTCCCATACTTGATAAATTGACCATTCTCACAGAAGAAATACAATCTCAAAATGTAGATGCTGAAAAGGCAATTAAAGAGCGAGCAGAGCAGAAATTCCAATTCAAGCTAGCAGAGAAAATCAGCCAAGAAGTGGTAGAGAATAAGGTGAAGTTTCTGAACTTGTAAGTACATTGGACCCCATCATTTCAGAAGCTATAACCTTAATCCAGAAGTTAATCACTTTAGATCAACTCACTAAGGAGTATAGTGAAAAGATAACACAAATTGATGTTGATCTACAAGCAAGTGCACAAGGTCTCACTAACAATGAAGATGCAATCAAATTGCACTATGAACAGATAAAGCAGGCAAGAAAGATGAGACAAGATATTCAAAATACATAATCAAAGTTCATAGATGAGGTAACCGAGATCCAAGCTCTAATCTTACCCAATCTCACATTACTGCAGTAGCACATGACACTGGCAAGGACACTGATTGCCACCCCAGAAATGTCTGTCCTAGTGATTTTTTTAGTGGCTAATATTTGCCAATTGGCTAATTTTTTAAATTTGAGAATCCAAATTTGGCTAATAATTCAAGGTTTAAGGTGACCTAAATAACCAAATTTGTACAAAATTTTATTTTAGAAATATTTAAATTGCCAAATAATTTATTTTATTAAAAATTTTAACTCAGATTCACCAAATATTTGATAGATGGTTAGATTCAATTCGCCTAAATTTTATCAGTTATTATAGAAATCTAAATTAATTCACCAATAATATATCATAACTATTAGTTATAGTAAGGTTGTGTCACTAATATTAGTTGTCATTATTGATTTAAAATATAATCTAGTGATCTTAATTATATTCCATGAGGCAAAAATGTTACTATCTTATTTGTAACGCTTATCGGGGCTAATATTTCCTTTGGATTATTGATAAATAAATGACACTGAAGAAATTTTGGGTCCTATTATATTAATAAAAATAATGATACATTATCTCACACAATACAATGAGGATTATTTGATTATATTTTAAATAAATGGTAGTAGCTAGATACTATAGAGTTCCCTTAAACCCATCAAATATTTTCATAGTTAGCCTAATAATTTTCTATAAGAACTCTTTTTTCTTTAAATATAATTATTTTCCATGGTCATTAATGAAATTTTGGTTATTGTTTTACATTCGCCAATATTGTCTACAAAAAATTTGTGATTATAAAATATTCGCCAATACAAATAATTTGTTTTCCCAAAAAATTGAGAGATTCGCCAATAGCAATTAATTTTTTTAAAAATAAAATGAAAGATTCGCCAAGATTTTATATATTTTTCTAGAGGGGGGTTTATTATAGTTATCCCTAGTCTGTCCTAGACAACATTTATGATATGCATGCCCAAATTGCATTAGAGCATATGGATCTAGAACACCTTAAGGAGAAATGGGAACAAATGATGGAAGAAATGTCAACCACTCATTCCCATATTTTGGACAATCTGTAGGTTACACACTTTTGCCAAAAATTTGACAACTTGTAAGTTGTACATCTTTGTCCTTAATATCAAAAAAGGGGGAAACGATATGTATATATATCATAAGGTGCAAGGGAGAAATAGAGGAAAGCAAGTATAAGTATACATGTACATATATACTATAATGCATACAGTTAGGGGGAGCCATATAATGACAGGATATATGGTGTAATACTAAACATATTAGTAAATATACACATCAATTTTTGATACTAATGTCAAAGGGGCAGATTGAAGATATTATTTTTCCATTAGTATACAAAAGGAAAACAGTTTTTGAACCTTCGGTAAACCTACACCGAAACACATACTTTCAGAGATCACCAAAAACACAGATATCAGACATCACTGAAAGTGTTAAGTACAAAAGACACCCGACAGATAAAGTGGAACCTGATAGGAGGAAACCAACAGAGGAACCGAACAAGAAGATACAGTGCAAACCGAGAGAACAGGCACAATGCAAACTGAAAGAAGAAAATAGTGAAACCTGAAAGACAGTCAAACTGATTTCAGAGCAAACCAAACATCAGACACCCAAAGTCAGTTACAGCCCGCAAAAAGTGGATCTGACTTCCACATCAGATAAAACATTCATATTCTATTTATAGAGTTTTGTTTTGTTTTAAAACTATTACTTAAGGGACAAGAAACATTATTGTAAGTATTTTAATAATTTTAATTGATTTAAAACATGCAGACTAGGAGATCAAGGTAAAGTTGTAAACCTGTGATCATAGAGTTAAGTTTGTTTTCTGTAAAACTTAATTAGGTCAAATCTATCTTATAAATAGATGTTGTAATCATTCTAAAAAAATAAGGAGAGGATGAAAGTAGCCAAAAAGCACATCTATGGATCAGACTGAGAGTTTCAAGAAGCAGAACAACAAAAGGCGAATTTGGTTATCAAGAACCAAGAATAGAGGCTACTGAGCAACAGAGGTATTATTTAATCACAATAGGTGATACACATATACATGTAATCTTGAATGGATCTGTAATCACCAATAGTATATTGCATACAATAAGGTCAAAGAGTAATTTTCTTACATTCTAACAAGTGAAGCAAAAGTAAAAATCCTTTCAAGGAAGGTGGATTTAATAGTCCTTTGTAAATCTCTTGACTGAGTGCACACTAAACAGTGTTGCTAAAGCTCTTAACAAAGTAGACTTTAACAGGTCACCACAGATACTCCTAACTAGGTAGATCATCAGAAGTAATCAAATTGTAAGCCTTAACTGACCCCTTCCAATCTATAGATAGTGAAGATTTTGTGGGTTCCATCCCCGCCGCATTTTTTACCTTCTTACAAAGGTTTTCTACGATATCATATCATGTGTTATGTGTCAATTACTTTCATGAATGTTTCTATTAATGTTTACATGTTTGAGTAAATTAAAGAATTGATATGTCTTACACAAAGATAGTATAAAATAAATGGTTGGATGAAAAATTGATTACATAAAGGTTAAAGGATAAAAGAGATAAAGTTTTAGAGGTACTGATTCACCCCTCCCCTCTCAGTACACACTTCCCATTATTTCCAACACAAAAGTACAAAATAAGTCAAATTAAAAATACAAGAGAGCAGTTATTGGTCCCTCATATGACAATTTTAGAAATGGAACTGAACTTTATGGGTTCTCATATGCACTTTCTCCCTAACAGGTTTGCACTCTTTGAGATATTTAATCTATCTACAAATAGTACCTGCATTTTCAACAACTGGTGTAAGGCACCCATATAGACACACAAAAAAATACATATAAAAAAATTGTAAGGCTAAATCCACACATGAGAATTAAATTGAATATGCAAGCATAAATTGACCGATTGGTTGCAAGCAATACTAATTTAAACAAGCAAAATGTACACATACAAGAATTGAAATCAATATGTAGGCATGAAATGATTGTTTCATTGCAATTAATAAGAGCTCAGCACAAGAATGAATTGATAGGATGTAGGGCAAGAATGAATTGATAGGATGTTTCCCACCAGAATTCAAATTTAAAATTCAATAACCACAAATGAATGCATTCAACTTACACATTCAAATTTTTAAATTAATTTATAAAGGGATTTTGCAAGTTCATTTTCATTACTACAAATAGGAAGTTTGAATATTCTTTGTAGACCACAGAGGTGAAGTAGGAATTATCTTTTCATTACTGCAAAGTCTGAATATTCTCTGCAAACCTCATAGTTGAAGGAAGATTTTCTGCACAATCCTAATCAAATAGACTTTCTTCAGGTTGGTACACTATGCTTAACCTTTGTCATTTTATTTCATTGGTGAATATTGTGTAAACTTACTATTTTCTATGTTCTAAATACATCAACCGCATCCTCATTAATTTATAACCTTATTTTTCATGCACCTATCACTTAGAGCACCAATACACATTGTAACCTTCTACTAATGGTATCATCTATATTTTCTAATCATATCAGAGTCACCCCTTCATCACATGCTTTAATTCTATCTTGTGTTATCATCTTTGCTTTCTTCTATACTTGTATACATATACACAATTATGAGTATACCTCAATAATCATGCACACATATACATATACGAAGTAGTAGACATCTTTTTCATTTAAATGTTTACTATGCCTTGCATTTCATTAAAATGTTAATATCCCATTGAGGGTCTCTCTTTTCTGTTGAATGATTATCTGTGTGACTAAAGGGCTATATTAAAAAGATGAAATCTGCTTCTGCGCTAGTCCATCATGCTTTATGTGGTTTTTTTGTCATCATTGCTTCAAATGCCGACCATTATATTAAAATGTTTACTATTTCATATATGTGGTAGAGGGTTTCATTTTTTGTTGTGAATGATTAGTTGTATCCATATAGTGTTCCATTAAAATGATGAACTCTGCTTCTGCATTCCTGCATTTTGCATAGGGTTACATTAAAATGATGAAATCTGCTTCTGTGTTACTCCATAATGCTTTATGTAGTTTGTTTTGTCTGAATAATTATGTATCAATATATATATATATATATATA
>MU226505.1:206355-218537 GCA_018584345.1 Thuja plicata | reverse complement strand
TATATATATATATATATATATAATTCTACATATTGTGTACACAACTAATTTAACAGACCCCCAATATGGAATATAAAAAATGCCTATTTTAAAGTGTTTAAGTTGTTGGGTCGGTTCACATGTTCTTTTTTGACGTTAGGAAAATGGGTGCACAACCATCCCATTTCACCACACATGGATCACCGCCTACCACATATATGCTAAGATTGGTGCACTAAAAACAATAAATTTTCACCCATTTTCATCATTTTTCATTCCTCCTGCCACAGTTTTTGGTCTGCACCACTCTGCAACCAATCTATCTTGTGTCATTATTTTTGCTTTCTTTCTTACATGTATACATATACACAATTATATATAGGTTAAAATAATCATGCATATATACATATATTTGTGTGTGTGTGTGTGTGTGTGTGTGTGTGTATATATATATATATACATATATATATATGTATCTGATACCTATTGCATAATTTTGTCTCTGTACATAATTATGTATACATATACATGATCATGTATATGTATATATGATCATGTATACATATACATCATTATGTACATGTCTGTATATATATGCATAATTATGTTTATATATATCCCCAATCTTTTTTTGAGTATGTTTACCTGCATAATCATGCATACATATTTTAGACTCCAAGTATCAGATACATAAAACATGACTGTGCATGTACATGATTGATCATATAAACATGTAAATAATTATTTAGATATATGAAATTAAACCATGATTGTCTCAATGCCTTCTATCTCATTCAAATGTTTAATAACGGTTGCATTCAAATGCTACAATGTTGTATCCATGTGTGCACAATTATATATCTAATTTATTTAGCTCTGCAACCTTATTTCCTCCACTCTAAAACCTTCAGGTAATGTTTCACCCATCAAGCATGCTTCCTTTCTTGTATTTACAACAATGGAATTGAATAATGATGACTAATCCCATGCAGGTACAGATTCATGGCACAAGGTAAAGGTAGAGGTAAATTTAGAGGTGAAAGTAGGGTTGGGGGTACACTGAATTCAACATCAGGGGGCAGTCAGATTTGTAGAGGTAGAGGTAGACATACAGTTATAGTCACTAGTGGAATACACTTCACTAATGAAGTGGATAGGACCTCTAGGGAAGAGATTCATGTTTCTGATTGTGGGGGAGAAACAAATAGTGGATGCCAAAATTAGCCTAATGTAGAGGCAGAGCCCAATATTCAAAATGTTTGACCTGTTAGCCAGTTAAAGCCTAATGTGAAGTGGTCAAAACTGCAAATGGCAGAAGCAATTATGTGTGTTGAAGAGAAGGGGATTCCAATTAGAGGTGTGTAAATCAAGTGTGGTGTCCTCAATACGAGTTTGAGATCATGGCCGACTAGGATTTCAACAACAACCCAAAGGGGACCACATACCATTTTATATGAAGAGGAGAAGGCTGAACTTGTCCATTGGTGCAAGGAAATGACTAAAATTGGCCACAGTTTGCAGATCAACCAACTACAATCAACCGTTGCCAATATTTGTGGGGATAGGCCCAACCCATTCAACAATGGTGTGCCAGGGAAATCATGGTGGTCTGCTTTTTAGTAAAAGGCACCCTGATTTGACTATGAGAAAAAATAAAGGAGTGGATAGCGACCGAGAAATTATGTTGCGACCTTCTGTTGTATCCTCATTCCATGAAAACTTGGCTAACATTTACAACTTGAACCACTATGGATCAAGTAGAATTTAGAATTGTGACGAGGCTAGTGTTCAAGATGGTAGGAACTGTGGAATGAGAGGGATTACTAGATTGGGGCAGAGATGTGTACCACACTTGATATCAAAAAGTGGTGAGTGGCTCACAGTTTTGGCTTGTGTTAGTGCGGTTGGGCAGAGTATTCCTGGGTTTTACTTGTTCAAAGACAACCAGTACATCATAAATTACATATCAAACTGTGAGGCAAGTGCATGCATGGCGTGTCAAGAGCATACATGGATGACAAATGAACTGTTCTTTAATTGGTAACAATATTTAACAACATCCATACCTGGAGGGGTTTCACCCACTAATAGGGCCTTTCTTATCTTTGATGGTCAAGGTAGCCACGTCACGTTCAAGACAATTGAAGAAGCAAAGGGCTTGGGAGTTGACTTGCTAACACTGCTTGCTCATACCATCCATAAGTTGCAGCCATTGGACGTCAATGTTTTCTCTCCTTTCAATAATTACTTCAAACAAAAAAGTACATGGATGTCAAATAACCCCCACATTGAAATTGGCCGAGAAGAGTTGGCAACACTTGCGAGTAAGGAATTCAAGGAAGCATTGACACCATGGAACATTATGAGTGGATTTTACAGGACTGACATTTGGCCACTAAACAGGTCTACACTAGACAATGATATGAGGCCAAGTGAGGCATTTCATGTTGAAGAACAAGAGAAAACTGCTGGAACAGAGGATGATGTAGTTACATTGGAGATTAATCCTGAACACATTGTGACAGAGGCCTTCATGTGTTTGGCAGGGTGCATTGAAGAACAAATTAATTTATTTGTCCAAAATTACCCACCCAATATAGACAATGCAGAGGTTTTAGCTGAAGGTGTGCAAACCACATCATCTGAAGGTGTTAGTGATCCACCACAACCAACAAAAGGTATTGAAAGCAAATCAACTAATCTCAACCTTCTAACACAAGATAACCTACCAGAGTGGGTTGCACAAGCAGCCACCAACATAGGACTACAGAATGATTTCATGTCAAAATTCATCACCCTTTCCATGCCAAGCCCTCCTAAAATTGATCCAACAGAAGTAATCCATTATTTCACCAGTGCAAGGGATTGGGATACAGAAGCTGGTGCATTTTGTGATGATGATATGGGGACAAGTGATGAAGAAGCTAGCTACATGGTATGCACCCAACATGAAGGGTAGCAAGTGAGAACATAAAAAAACCAATTCTTGAGACTTCCAGTGCAACGAGTGACACCTTCATCAAGGGTAGGTCAGACAAGAGTACTTTTCCTCAGTATGTAGTCCCAAATTTTGACGTCTGATCAGTAAATTTAAATGCTCAACTCTCAAGATTAAAAAAGGAAGAGGATTGAGGAGTTGCAAAGTAGAAAGAAGCAGCAAATGATGAACATGAAGGTTGAATGTGAAGCTCACCAAATAGATTCAGGTACCCACCGATCCCAGAACCCAGGTCTGAATGAATGCAAAGGTGATAGCAAAAGAAAAAGGAATAGTTGAAGAGAAGAAGAGAAGAAAACGAAAACAAAAGTGTCCCAAAGAGGCCACAAGTGTGAAATCTGGGTGGCACAACCTAATATTTTCCTAGTTTAGATTAAATACGAAAGGAGAAGTTCATTGCTATGGACCTAAACACCTAGAATACACAAGCATCCAGGGCTTGACACATTTCAAGAGCACACGAAAGAAATGAAATGTCTATCCAAAAGGATAGAACTCTTGAAAGAAAGAAAGCTACAACCTAGCAGACGGAACAGACTAGGGTGACTATGACAACCTCTACTGGGGCTATGAATGCCCGACTGGTAGTAGAGAAAGGTTATACTTAGGATTTGGGGAAAAATTTGTCGGGGCTATGAATGCTTGACTGGCAGCAAAGCTCTTTTTGGGAAACCCTGGTCTACTTGGCGAAGGTTGGGAGTAGCTGGTGAATGTTCTAGTTACCACAATCAAAGGTCAAGGAATGAATACACATTAACACACACTAGGAAGCCAACGAAAAACCTTGGATTGGAATTCATTGAAAGATTGGTCGACACTCACCCCTCTTGGCCTTGTTCTACTGCAAAGTTAAATCCTGGAAGAGCAATGATGATAAAGAAATGCCTTGGTCATTCCTCCTTTTTTTGGGGCTATTTGTTGTGGGTTCACAACACACACCCCATTTTTTGGTCCTCTGACCATGGGGACCCCCCCTTCTTTTTGCTTTTTTGGTTTTTGGTCTTGTTTGCCCCCTTGAGTCCTCGCTCGGTCAGTCTCATAAGAACATGTGTCAGCATGATTAGACAAGGAAAAGCACCTTTTTTGGCCTTTTGGCCCTTTTGAGGGACCATAGTACTCCAAAATACCGAAATGGCTGAAAGGCTGAAAGTTGGTCCTTTTAGTGTTTTCGGCCTCCGAAAACACTAAAAGTCCGAAGGTGTCTACCTCTAGAATTTTGGTGTTTTGGACACTGAAAACATTGGAAACGCTGATGTAAGGCCTATGGGTTATAAATTGCAAAAGGCCATCATTCAAAGTCACTTTGTGTTCTCAACTCGAAATTCCTTGAGAGCTCGCAACTTCAACATTGTCGCCCTCAACCCTGAGACTGATCATGCACACACCTCCAAGATTTGATGTTTCATCCTCCCCCACTCCTAGCCCCTCCAAGTTAGGTCTCCTTCATTGCCTCATGTTTTCTTTTCCCTCCTTGAGCTTTTTAGTTTTTAGGGTTTTTGCCCTAGCGCTTGTTCGGCCTAGGGCGTGCGAATTTCCTCCTCCCCTGGTCTTTGAGGGCCTTTGGCACCTTTGGTGTTTACCAAGAGGTCTATCCATGTTGATTCAAGTTTCACCCTTTCTTTTTTGTGTTAGGGCTTCGTTTGGTCGTGACCTTTGTCACAGGTTTTCAGCCTCCGAAAGGCTAAAAATTGGGTCTAGTCGTAGTCTATCTTGTTTTGAAGATTTGGCCTTTTCGGTGTTTTGGACCTCTGAAAAGTCTAAAATTCTGAGAGGACCAAATCCCTAAAATTCTAGTTAGCCCTCATTGCAATTTTGGAGATTTGGTCTTTCGACGTTTTGGGCCTCCGAAAGGTCTGAAACGTCGACAAATTTGAATCCCCAAAACCTGGTCTTCAATCTTCACGATTTCGGCTTTTCGGCGTCCGTAGTGCCTTCAGATTTTTGGATGTCAAAAGGTCTGAAGAAAATCACTCTCTAAATAGTGGATTTTTTCAATTTTGGCCTTTTCGGCCTTCGAACCAGTTTTCGGCGTCCAAAACCCCGAAAAGGCTAAAAGTGCAAAAAACTTGCATTCCAGGTTACTTAGAGAGTTTTTGCTCTATTTTCTTAGTTTAGTCAACTTTATTTTAGTTTGTCCTTCAAATAAGATACTGATACTTACATGTTTTACTAAAAGAATGCTTGAGAAAAAGACTACTTCACCCATGAAATACCAATACAAGGGGAACACTCCCCCTTCCAAAATTAGCAACAGGCACAATGAAATCACTGATACTGATATCGGGAACGTGGATTGGGATGACTCCCTAACAAGGTGTGGCCAACTAGCCAGGTGATTAGAGGATTGTACCTCCCTAGTATTAGTAGGATTGGTCAGCACAGTAGCCCACCCCATGGCCGTGTCCTCACCTGAACTGATCATGACCCTGGCAAACCATTATGACTCTGACAAAAGGGTGGTCTAGAATATCGAAGGCCAAGTAATATTGGATATCAAGCCAGATGTCATAGAGGATGTCTTTCATCTCCATAAAGGCATAGACAAGTTCTATGAATTTTTCATGGAAAAGGGAAACTTATGGTTTAGAAACAAAGGGGAGGAAGCTTATGAAATAGTCAACAACCACTACCTTGAGCAAACTCTTCCAAAAAATAAGCTGGAAAAAGTAGACTTGAGAAGAGGATACATGAAAGGTGACACTAAGGAAACCATAACAATGATAAGCTGAGTATATGGGTTACCAAAATCATTCCAACTAGAAAATTGGATGATTCTCCTTATAGAAAGACTCAGGGGCCGCAGGTCTAGGTTTGATTAGGGAACCATCATCAGCGACAAGTTGAATGAACATCTAGTGGTGGTAAAACATAACCCTAAGTTTTATATGAGTACTTACGTGGTGTACCTACTGGCAGGAAGGGCAGATTACCCAGGACTTATCAAGAGAGGAAGCCTAAATGACCCCAATGCATGGCCTCACATCGTATACCCCCAATTAATGAAAAGGGCAAAAATGTCAGAAGATAGCCCAGACTACCGGATAGTCAATGATGCCTTCATTTTTGCAATCATCAGATCTATTAAGGGTGATTTTGCAAAAAGGATGTCAGAGGAAGCAACCGCCAAGGTGAGGGCCATAGGTGCCTATTACATACAATTCAAAGCCTTCACGTACATTTGGATAGTGGGATCAACTATGAATCTAAAGAAGTTTCCTAGATATCCATTTGACTGGATAATAATTTTGGAAATGGCCCGGTAGCTCGCAGATGTATATGAACACATAAAACATAAGAAGAAGCACTGTTGGGATTTTCCCATCTCATTGGGACCATATACCCTACAGGACATCAAGGTCTTTAAATCTTTGGCCTTTGAATGGGATGACTATCCCCTATAGCTCTACACCACAGTGTAGCCTTGATTTGACCCTATAGGCACATACATCCACATTATTGGAAAGTTACACATTCACGAACCACACCTGGAGGATCACTAGATGAAATGCGTAGATGATCATGAGGTCAGAATCTGAGATTATTGTAGAATGACTCTTACCTTGGTAAAAGAAGTCATAAGGAACCCTATTCCCCCAAAATTTTAGGAGTATGATTCAAAAGAGGTCCTAGAGGCCATCTATATAGATGAGAAGATATATGACTGACCCATCATGAATGCAGAGGTCGACAAAGATGAAAATCATGACATAAATTTTTGCGCAAGGCATGTAATGAGAACAACGGAAGAATGGATCAAGTGTCCCTACAAAATGATCCCAATACCTATGAAAACATTGATGGATCCACCCAAGAAGGTGGATAAACAATGCAGAGAGATAAATACAGTGCCAGAATACAAGAAGGCACCGCCACAGAAGCCAAGCACGGTGTATGGCCATGAATGTGCAGTAGAGTACGGGTCAAACCCAAGGCCCAAGGCTCCTAGAAAAAGAATGACCAGACAAGTAGATCCTCCCACAGGGAAAGCATAGGTTGCACCAGATGAAGGACCTTCTACTTCTAGACAATCTCCTCCTACCACCAGAAAGGGGAAGAAGACATACAAGAGGAAGAAAGCTTCTACATCTCCACAATTGGAAACCGTACAGGAAGACCCACAAGGAGAAGAAGAGGAAGAGGTTCCTCTATTCAAAAGGACAAGGTCTCATAAAAGGAGAGAAAAGGAGATTATTCAAAAACAACAGGAGGATCCTAAAGAGAAAGATAACCCCTTAGATGCTCTAAGATCATATGAGTTCCAAATGTAAGACTTTGAGGGTCTAGAAGGTTTCTCAGACCAAGGTCAGGATACATCAGGTTATGCAACTAGATATGAAGTAGGTGGTCCTTCTCTTTTTCAACCACAGGTAATCTTAAATCCACCTCCCACTCAATTCACTAATCTGAAGCCAAATACACCCAAGGTGGGAGATAGTTCTAAAGCAGATCAAGGGTCCAGGAATCAACAGTCTCCAATCACCCAAGGGGTGACTACCAATGAGCCTACAATAGAGACCAATACCTTTATAATGCCCCTTTACCTTCCTACTCCACAAACTACTCTCCCACCTCCTATTCCTACTCCACCCCCATTTCTCCAAACTCCACCAACTACTCTTCCACTTCCAATTCTAAATCTCCCAACACCTACTCCACCATCATCAAGCCCTTTGACTTGCCACATCCCGACCCCTGGAGGATCACTAACCAAAGAGGCTACATCACCCTTCAAAACCACATTGAAGGTTATGACTAGTCTCAATACCGAAGCCTCAGTTAGTTCCTCAGGAGAGGAAGACAAAACCTAGGAAAAACAAGATGAGGCAATGCAAGAAGGAGACAAGGCAGAAGAGGAAAGGGAAGGGGAAGAAGAACGCCGAGGAGAAGGGGGTGAAGGGGAAAAAAGGTAGGAACAAGAAGAGGGACTATACAAAGAAGTGAATCTAGGGTCCCAAAATTTAGATTCAATTCTCCAAATTACCCCATATGAGTCGGTCACTACATCTAGTAGACCCACATGGTTTACTAAAGAAATCCAGTCAAGGACAAGAACCTATTTAGATGAGGATGAAGGGGAAAATATAGATATAGCAGCCTTAGGGAAAGCCTTTCATTAGGTAAAAATCATATTACCAGCACGAACAATGTCCTATTTCACTCAGGACACTAGGAGGTGCTGGAAGGTACAGGTCACAGTCCCATCCGCCAGCACCTCTCAATCCCAAACTACATCGGAAGACTATAAATTTAAGGAGGTAGATTTGGGGGAACCTACTAGGGAAGGGAGCAAGACACTAGCAGCCTTAGGGCTCAAACATGCTATGGGTTTTATGAGTAAGGATGAAGAGACCATAAAGACCTTAACAAAACAAAATGAAGCCTTGGAGAGGTTCATTCACAAAATGGTTGGTCCCATTGAACCTAACTTGTATGAGCCCTCATTATAGGTAGTGTTGGATAAAAGAAACACCCCAAACTTGCTGGCAAGTTTAACCCTATCCTTCATCAAGGCAAGTGTAGATTGGAAGGATGATCTTGAGCAATACGGGGAAGGTGCCATCAAGAAAATATTCAAACCTTATAGGGTTATTCTAATAGAGGCTAGCAATTTGATTGATTTAATAATAGATGAGGGTGGCCTGGAGTTGGAGACAAGAAAATGGAGAGCCGCCCTCCAGGATTTACAGATCATCAAAAAATAGCGCTTCCAGATCCTGGTGAAAATATATGAAGGTGAGGAGCTAGACAATTTTGAGACATGGATCAAGTGCATAATCAAGATAATTAGCATTTATGAGAAATTTCAAGCTTCCATATTGGATAAACAGAAAGAGGTCCTGGAATGGGTAGAAGAAATATATATATTCTTCACAGGGATCGACCTTGATTTGTACTGGGATGAAGATAATCATGTCTTATGGCCATCTAAAGAAGTGGTACAACAATTTAGGGACATCATGGCAGGTGGACGAACCAAAGAAACCCTGTAACAATTATTTCATTCAAAGGAAGAAATTATGAAGATGACAAATCATGTGGAGGAAATCCAATTCTTCACTTCCGAGCTAACTGCCTTCAAAGAAAAGAAAGAACAGAAGGTTAACAGGGAAAAAGGAAGGAGATAAACTATGAGGAAGTTCATGAGATTATACAAAGGCTCTAGGTGGCATGCCCAGATGTATTCCCAAACTAACCCCTTGGATCACAAAGTAGTTTTGAAGAAGCAGTCTCCAACACTTAAGAGATTTCCTTAAGGCAGGTTTCAGAGTTTTCAGCCTGTCGGCACATGCAAGAAGAATAGTTCTTTAGCCTTTTGGCCTCCCAGATTCTTCAGACTTTTAGCCCTCCAATTTTAGCCTTCTAGACATTTTGGCCTTTTCAACCTCCGACAAGTCCGAACTTCAGACCAAAGTTCTGACGGTAAACACTTAGAATTTTTTGACACTAAAAAGTTTTGGAGTAGAGGTTGGGTCCAAAAAAACTGGGTGTTTCCAGCGTGATCACATTTTTGCACACCAAATAAACTCCATATCTAATTGATGGTCAACTTGAGTTCATTTTGAAGGGACTAAGGGTCCCCTATTAGTCTCCACTGCCAGAAGAGCTTCCAGATGAAGATTCCAAGAAAGACTTCCAGAAACAAGAAGAAGACTCCAAGTTTTTAGAAGAAACCCTCCTTCTTTTCTCTTTCTTCTTGGTGTGTTTGACCCTCTTTTCATGGGAAAACTGATTGTAAATGGATTCATGGATCCATGAAAGTTATCTAGTGTCAGTTAAGAATAGTTTCCCTTTTAGTAAAGTTTTAGTTTAATTTATTTTTCTCTTTGATGTCCTAAATTCAAAATTCAGAGTTGTGGATCAAATTCTATATATTGTAATCACAAATCAATGTAAAGGGTCAGATTCCTAAAGCAATAAAGATATAAATTTGGTGCTTCATTCGTGGTGTGTGAATTTCTGCTACCTATGTGAAATTATTGAATGTATGCTTGCATTATTCATTATTTTCAGAGAGCCTCTTGTTTATTGTGTTTCAAATTTGCATTCCTTTTAGTTGGAGTTTGCCGTTGTTTACTTTACCTTGCTGTGATGAATGCGTGGAAGAGATCATCTTTGGGCTTAATGATAGATCTGTCTCGGGGGTGCACACGTCTTGGTGGCTTTGCGATTTGATCGATCTTGAATATCTTGCACGAGTAAATATGTTTTTTCTCCAAACGCTTGCATCCGTGGGGTAGTGAATTGTAACTTGGTCTGATTTGTGCCTTGTGGGTTTATTCCAAATCTCTCCCATCATTCAATTTGCAAGGAAGGGTTTACAACGGTTTATGTCCGTAGGATTTTATTTTCAGTAATTCGTTTTTACTTATAGTTACTCCATTCTCTCTTTAAACTCTGTCTTCAAATCTGAAAATCCATATCTTGAAAATACAAAATTATATTTTATTTACAACACCCATATTTGTTAACGGAAAATGCCAAAAAGAACTAAAGTGTTTTGCAGTTTGATGTCTTGAACGTACTAGCAAAGGCCTCATTGTGAACATTCACATTTATCTTCAACTGAGTAACCAATAAGGTTGTGACCCGGCCCTGGAGAACCTTGGGAATAACTTCGTTATTCTTTCAAGAGAGAAAATTTAATTCTCAAGATCCTAGCAAGTTGGCTTGTGTCAAAACAATGCTCAACACTTATTTTTAATTGGAATTGTTCTGTAATGCTCGCATATTCTCTATTTTTATTATCTCCAAATGTCCTCTACTTGTTATCTAATTGATCTCTATGTGTTCTTATGTATTTTCCTCTAATTGTTCTCTACCTATTATTCTATAATTGTTCTAATCTAACAGTTGTTCTCCTTGTTATCTAATTGTTAGCTACCTATTATTGTGTAATTGTTCTAATCTAATAGTTGTTCTAATCTACCTATCATTCTCTAATCGTTCTAACATTCAATTTAAATTTTCACAAACACACACACACACACACACACACAATTGAATTCAACATTCAATTTAGCATACAAACAGCTAAAGTAAACTAAACTCAAAATAGAAACAAGTGTCTACAAGGTCATTGCCCCGGTAAATCCCAAAAGAATTTACATGTGATTGATGGTTGTTGTCTTGTACTCTTATAGTTGTTTGATTTAATGTATTATTTCAAGTTTATAGCACAAATTCTACTTTGTATATTGGAACTAAGAACATAAAACCAAGCTGAAAACAAGAATATAAAGGTAGGCAAGTAGGCAACCAAATATATAGGCACAAATCAAGCTTGCAATATTAATAGTTTTGTAATTGTGGAAATATTGTTCTAATTTATATACATATGTATATGTCTCTCTCTCTCTCTCTCTATATATATATATATATATATAACTGAATTCAACATTCAATTTAGCATACAAAAAACTAAAGTAAACTAAATTCAAAATAGAAACAAGTGTCTACAAGGTCATTGCCCCCGTAAAGCCAAAAAGACTTTACATGTGATTGATGGTTGTTGTCTTTTACTCTTCTTGAATAGGTTCCTGAAGGCCTGCAAAAAAGGTGTCAACCACAACATAATCAACATATCTGAACATTCTATAGTTGATTTCATTAAACTGATGCAAAGAAATAAATTAAATGAGTAGATAACAAGAATTCCCAAAAAAAATGGTGTGTTAAAAAACACAATTAGGTACATTGATTAACAAAATCTTCATTGAACTTGTTGACCTCTAATACATCTCCATACTTGTAGAATAATTGTGACAATCGGGGGTAGTGTAACGCTCTAACATGCAATCAACCTTAACAATATTGCATGCACAACAACATAATATATTGGATGACACATCATATTTTAATAAAAATGGAAACAACAAATTCCCCATTCTAGATTCATACTTAATTATGCAATATTGATAGTAATGAAAATTAACTTGCAAAATCCCTTCATGAATTCATTCGAATGTGCAAGATGAATGCATTCATATGTGGTTGTTGGATTTGGAATTTGAATTATAGTGGGAAACATTCTATCAATTCATTCTTTTGCTACAAGGTGAGCTCTTATTGATTGCAACCAATCAGTCATTTCATACCTGCATATCCAATTCAATTCTCGTATATGTAGACTTAGAATTAAAGATTTCTTACTGCTCACAATCAATCAGTCAATTCTTACTTGCATATCCAATTTAGATCTCATATA
>MU226505.1:184167-206194 GCA_018584345.1 Thuja plicata | reverse complement strand
CACACACACACACACACACACACACACTAATATGTTAAAAACCCCAATATGGAATATAAAAGATACCTAATTGCATGATAGATATCATAAAATTAATTTTTCTTGCAGTTACAAAAAAAGTATACCATTATGTTTAAAAGGTTACATTCAAATGTTGTGGCCATGTGTGCACAATTACATTAAAGCTGATCATATTGAATTCAAATACATTTGCCCCACATATGAGAGGATATTGCCAAAAAGTGAAGGATGGAATGCACAGTTACATTAAATCCGATCATATTGCATTCAAATACAGATGCCCCACATATGAGAGGATATTGCCAAAAAGTGAAGGATGGAATAAGTATGTTCAAGGAATTGATCTAAAGATGACCTAGTTTATTGACAAAAATGCCAACTCCAAAGAAGTGGTCCATCATAACATTCCTATCGTTATAAGTGAAAAAATCTTCATTGTGACCATGGAAGACATTCATAGAAGCATAGTTATCATTAGTGCAAGATAGCTTGAAGACCTCCCACGCCTCCACCATTTTATTTTGAAAGACAACTCTATTATAAAAAATTGAGCCAAGCCTGCTAGAGATAATGTTTGGATTGATCATCCGAATCCCCAGTGCTAATTTTTTCAAATTGTGGGAAACAACCACATGCTTACCCACCTTTAAGACCCATTCAAACCGACCGGTAACTTCAAAGAGAGAAGAAAATACTAGTTTATAGATCACCCCATCGTGTACATGCGAGCCAACAATATTATGTTTCACAAGGTAGAGAATAACATGTTTGATGTCAGCATCACGCATGTTAAATAATCTAGAGCACTGTTCTTCCAAGGACTCCAAATGACAACATTCAATACCAAATGTTCTATCCATTGAGAAGACCTAAAATAAAGTAACAATAATGAAAATAATGAATAAGTATGCCAACATAATGATGCATACACATACATACTGATGTACATACATATACATAATGATGCATACATAAACACAATTGTGCTTGCATATATATAATTCTGGCAACGTACACATAATTATGCAGACGTGCACACAATTATGCATGCATATTCATAAATATGCAGACACACACCTAATTATGCAGACATAAACATAATTAGGTATACAGATAATCATTGTTCAATTCCCTCTCTACATACAAGAAAGGAAGCATGGTTGATGGGTGTAACATTATCTGAAGGTCGCAGAGAGGAGGCAATAAGGTTGCAGGGCCAAATAAATCAGATATGTAATTGTACACACATGGCTACAACATTGTAGCATTTGAATGCAACCCTTAGTAAATATTTGAATGAGATGGAAGGCATTGAGACAATCATGGTTTAATTCCATCACCGTCAAGATTGCATCCATATACATATATCTACATGGTAAGAATGAAATAGATAATTATGTACTGAGAGAAAAGAATGACACAGGTATCTGACACTTGGCATATATATATAGGTATACATGATTATGTAAATGTAGACATAATTATGTATATGTATACATATAAGAAAGAAAGCAAAAATGATGAGACAACATAGACTGGTTGCAAAAATGCCGACACAAGATAAAAGGGGATGTTTGTGCCCCCACTTTCCTATCATCAAAAAAGAACATGTGAATTGGCCCAAATACTTAAACACTTTAAATTAGACATTTTTTATATTCGATATTGGGGGTTGTTAAAGTAGTTGTGTACACAATAAGTAGAATTATATATATATATATATATATATATATATATATATATATATATATATATAATTCTTGAAGTCTAAATATGTATGCATGGTTATTTAGGTAAACATACTTAGAAAAAGATTGGGGATGTGGTGGATGTACACAAGATAGAATAGTTGCAGAGCGGTGTAGACCAAAAACTGTGGCAGGAGGAATGAAAAATGACGAAAATGGGTAAAAATCTATTATTTTTAGGGCACCAATATTAGCATATATGTGGTAGACGGTGATCCACATGTGGTGAAATGGGATGTTCATGGCCCCACTTTCCTAACGTCAAAAGAACACGTGAATCGACCCAACAACTTAAACACTTTAAATTAGGCATTTTTTATATTCCATATTGGGGGTCTATTAAATTAGTTGTGTACACACTATATATATATGTATATAATGATACATAATTGTCCAGACAAAAACAAACCACATAAAGTATGATGGAGTAACACAGAAGCAAATTTCATCATTTTAATTTAACCCTATGCACAATGCAGGAATGCAGAAGCAAAGTTCATCATTTTAATGGAACACTATATGGATACGGATAATCATTCACAACAAAAATGAAACCGTATACCACATATATGAAATAGTAAACATTTTAATAGAATGGTCGGTATTTGAAGCAATGATGACAAAAAAAACCACATAAAGCATGATGGACTAACACAGAAGCAAATTTCATCATTTTAATGTAACCCTATGCAAATTGCAGGAATGTAGAAGCATAGTTCATCATTTTAATGGAACACTATATGGATATGGATAATCATTCACAACAAAAATGAAACCATCTACCACATTTATGAAATAGTAAACATTTTAATAGAATGGTCAGCATTTGAATCAATGATGACAAAATAAACCACATAAATCATGATGGACTAACACAGAAGAAAATTTCATCATTTTAATCTAACCCTATGCAAATTGCAGGAATGCAGAAGCATAGTTCATCATTTCAATGGAACACTATATGGATATTGATAATCATTCACAACAAAAATGAAACCGTCTACCATATATATGAAATAGTAAACATTTTAATAGAATGGTCGTCATTTGAAGCAATGATGACAAAACATACCACATAAAGCATGATGGACTAACATAGAAGTAAATTTCATCATTTTAATGTAACGCTATGCAAATTGCAGGAATGCAGAAGCATAGTTCATCATTTCAATGGAACACTATATGGACACGGATAATCATTCACAACAAAAACGAAACCCTCTACAACATATACAAAATAGTAAACATTTTAATAGAATGGTCAGCATTTGAAGCAATTGTCCAGACAAAACAAACCACATAAAGCACGATGGACTAACACAGAAGCATATTTCATCATTTTAATGTAACCCTATGCAAAATGGAGGAATGCAGAAGCAAAGTTCATCATTTTAATGGAACACTATATGGATACAAATAATCGTTCACAACAAAAATGAAACCATCTACGACATATATGAAATAGTAAACATTTTAATATAATGGTCGACATTTTAATATAATTGTCCATACAAAACAAACCACATAAAGCACGATGGACTAATGTAGAAGTAGATTTCATCATTTTGATGTAACCCTATGCAAAATGGAGGAATGCAAAAATAGAGTTCATAATTTTAATGGAACACTATATGGATACAGAGAATAATTCAAAACAAAAATCAAAACCTCTATGACATATATGAAATAGTAAAACATTTTAATAGAATGGTCCGCATTTGAAATGATGATGGAAAAACAAACCACATAAAGCATGATGGACTAATGTAGAAGCATTTTCATCATTTTAATGTAACCCTATACAAAATGGAGAAATGAAGAAGTAGAGTTTCTTCATTTTAATGGAACACTATATGGATACGGATAATCGTTCACATAAAAAATGAAACCCTCTACGACAAATATGAACTAGTAAAGCATTTTAATAGAATGGTCGACATTTGAAGCAATGATGACAAAAAAAACCATGTAAAGCATGATGGACTAACGCAGATGCAGATTTCATCATTTTAATGTAGCCCTATGCAAAATGCAGGAATGCAGAAGCATAGTTTATCATTATAACAAAACCATATTTGGATACGAATAATAATTCACCACATTAAGCATGATGGACTAACACAGAAGCAGATTTCATCATTGTAATGTAACCCTTTAGTCACACGGATAATCAATCAATAGAAAAAAAGAGACCCTCGTCGGGATATTAACATTTTGATGAAACACAAGGCAACGAGACAATAATTTTTGAAAACTGTAGCTGTGCACACAAGAAAGGAAGCATGATTGAATCCAAAGACGTTACCTACATAGTTGATGACGATGGTTGCAGAGAAGTGCAGACCAAGAACGGTGGTGGGAGGAATGAAAAATGATAAATTTTGGTGAAAAAACCATGTTTTTAGGACATCTTTGTTAAGGACTATGTGGCCGACAATGAACTGCATGTGGTGAAATGAGATATTTATGCCCCCACTTTCCTAATGTAAAAAAAGAACACATGAACCAACAAAACAACTTAAACACTTTAAATTAGGCATTTTTTATATTTCATATTAGGGGTTTAGTAAATGTTTATCAACCATTTTATGAACTACTATTGGGGATGAATGCGTCTACTATTGGTTGACACCTTTTTTTGACCACTTTTAGATGTATGTGCACATAATGGCTTCTGTGGAGTGGATCATTATTGGTGAGAAACCCAAACCTTAGCTTTAAGCAGTTAAGGCGCATACAAAACAACCCACATATTTTTTGAAAAATTTGACATCGTTTGGTACCTCAATTAAGTGCGCAAAGTTAGCTATAGACACTACTGGTCCCTTTCCCCCTAGGTACCAATAAAGTTGCACAACTCCTCCAATTAAAGAATATAAATTCTAACTATTGGTAATACAAATGGGTGACTATTGGTACATGTGAAATTTATTAATGGGATTTTAGTTATCAAATTTTTAGTTCCTTTAAAGTTTGTAATTGGGAGTTTGGTGAGCACCAAGTTAATGGTAATTGGAACACGGGCACTAACCAGTGCTCTTTCCTTAGGCTATAATGCTAAAAGGTTAAATGTAAAAAAATAATTTAATTAGTTTTTTAAATTATTAATTAGATGTATAGAAACTTTAAAATTTTCCTCATTTAACTAAATACATATTTTATTTATTTTATCAAAATTCCTCTATTAATTATATAGATATTTATTATTTATTTAATTACTTTTTTAGACTACAAGATTCAGGTATAGCACCCCCTATAAAATGCAGTGCATTGGTAAACTTTTTAACATGACTGGTGACGTTGGTGCGACACATCCTCTAGTACCACATAGGTTGGGGGAAACTAGACCTTGTGACCTCATGCTTTACTACATGGAGCTCTCACTAATCAAACTAGGCCCCTAGCCCATTATTTATTTAATTAATTCGTTAGCCTCTTCCTATATTATTTAAATATTATTATTTATTTATCTAATTCATTAGCCTTTTCTATCTTATGACTAGATAAATTTTCATTTATTTAATTATCTCATTTCTGTTAGGAATAAGGTGTCTCAACCTTGGATAATTCCTATTCTTATTATTTGTTTTGTAAAATGTATTTTCGTGCAAATAATGTAATTAAGTGGGAGTGTACATGTCTAGTTGGCATGTTGATGTGTCACTCCACTTGATGTGTCGGCATCTTGAATTGTGTGTAAGGAGATCATGGTTGAAATGGTTATGACGGATTCCTATGACACGTAAGAGCTATTTCTAGGAGATTTCAATGACAGGTGAGGACATGCAAGACATGTGGCAATTGATAAAGTTGAGTACTTTACACTCTTCCTCCTTTGTTCCCAACCGTGGGGTTCGGGGCATCACCCCCAATTTTTTTTTAGGGTTCCTATTTTCTCAGAGAATGGTAAAACCCTAATACGGCTATCCTTGGAAGTTGCCCTAAAAAGGAAAGTGCGTGATATAAGTGTTTTTTAGGGTTACAGGAAAGGATACGAAAAGAGTTTATTGTTGGTATGATTTGGTGCTACTGGATTTGTCTTAGAGTGTCGATTGTCTCCTGAAAGAACTTGCATTGCAAGTGTGTTGTAACTGTTGTGTTGAAGATAATACATTGTGCAGGTTTTGGAGTGTTGGGGTTTTTTACTGAAAGGTTTTCCCCAGGGTAAATTATTGTGTCATTCTCTATTTTCTGTATTCATGGTATGTGGCTGCAATATCATTGTTAAAGTAGTTAACGAATCTGAAATTGTAAGGATTTAAAAGAATTTGCACAATACTTTCCTATAGAGATTAGTGTAGGAAGTTGTTTTCGCACCTGAGTTTTCTTACAATTTCCACCTCTTTTTCTACTATTTATCAAAAAAATCATTTATTTATTTTATAAATTCATCACCCTCTTCTTTCTAATTCCCACCAATCATCTCTACTCACATGGATCAAATCTAAATTCCTAGACATGTGACAAATGTCACTTGTCTCTTCATTTAACTTGCACATCTCCAACATGTATAAATTCAATGCACCTTGTGATGTATCATGAAAAGCCAATATCTTCTACCTATCACTCCATGTAATACCCACACATAGTTTGCTTTCAATTTTTAGTGTCGTACTCTTTTAGGCTATTGTTTTCAGTTGTTTATGCCAGATTCATTTGGGCTTTATTGCTGTGAGAATTTACCTTCTCAGTTAGTTGATTATGTATGGATTTATGAATCTATATCATGTGTTAGAAGATAGATGTTGATGATGTTTTATGATGATTATTGATTATACATTGTATTAGATATATGAGATTACTTACCCCATACTTGCATGTGTATGGTTAGTTTATATCTTTATGTTCATATGGCGTGTTTGGTGTGGTAAAGGACAGAGACGTAGTTACTTGCATTGAGAGATCCACATGTTTGACTGATCCCTTTCATTGTTTTCTATGTTATATTGGATGTACATACGTGTTCTTGCTATGACAGGTTTGCAGGTACATGGCATCATCTTCCCTGATCCCTTTCATTGTTTTCTATGTTATATTGGATGTACATACGTGTTCTTGCTATGGCAGGTTTGCAGGTACATGGCATTGTCTTCCCTGAATTGGTAGGAGTGAACATGCCCATATTAAGGCTCAAATGATAAAGAGGGGAGTTAACAATCAGACCCAAAATGCTAACCTAAACCTACTTTGTCTTATGATTGGACAAGAATCAGTTTGTCTACCCTACCCAAATTCGTCCAAGGGATGTGAATTTGTGGTTACCTCCTAGTTGATGTGTTTGTGTTGCATTTTGGTTGTCGTCTGTATGAGTGCTGTTATTTAATTTCTAGGATTAATTAATTGTCAGAAATTAATTATATTCATGCATGTTGAGATTAATTAAATATTTAAATGTAGAGTATTTAATTAATATGATTAATTAAATACCTATGTTTGAATTAAGAAATTAGTTTAAAATTGAATTTTGAAATATTAAATTTAAATTGAATTTTTAATTCAATTTTGAGTTGATAAAAGCTCTTTTTGATTTATGACAATATTTAATATATTCTTGCTATTAAATAAATCAATAACTATGATTTATATAAAAGTTATTTTTTCAAAAATATTAAATGAGAAATTGCACAATTAAAGATAGTTTTATTTTTTATTTAATGATGTTTTTATCTCTCTCTAAAATAAGGAAAAATAGAAAGTTGAATGTGACCTTCTATTTTTTGGGTAAAATTAGGGTTTCTTCCTTTAATAAACTATTCCTGTCATTTTAGGAAAATACCGAGGTTTTGATTGAAGGTTTTTGAAGTTCTGGGTTTATCGTGTCATTCTGGTGAAAAGTGTTTGCTTGAAGTTTGGATTTGCTTCTGGAAGACGTCGTTGTAGGTTGTGTCATTTTCAAATTCAGCCATAGAAATTAAATTTGGAGGAGATCAAGATTTTTGGCTTCGAGATTTCTCTGTGCAGATCTTCAATGTTTTTTAGGTAGGGTTCGAGAACCCTCTTGCTTATTTGTTGTTTTCGAAAGGTCTGCGTCTTCATGTTTGAGAAAATATGCATGTTGATTAGTTTAGTTTATGATTATTGGTTGTGCATGCAATAAATATTCAATATTTGTTTTGAATCATTTAGAAAGAGTAGATTAAACTGGGTTTTCAATTTAGAAAACTAAACCCTAGAAATACTGAAAATGAATTGTATCGAATTTCATTTGAAGATTGAAAGTTTTGAATCAAAAATATTATGTTGATTTAAGTTAGAAATTTCATTTATTGAAGAAAATCATCTTTCAATCTGAACATTAGAGGAAACAGGAAAATATTCATTCTTATGCATTCGATAGGTTTCATTGAAAATTCTCCTATATTTTCCTTTAAAAATGCATAAAATTAATTGTAAAAAAAATTGTGCTTGTTGTTTTCTGTGCAAAAAAAAATATACAGAGTCAGAAATTTACATCAGTAAACACACACACACACACACACACACACACACACACATATTGTCAATGTGTTATTTTATTAGTTTTAAAAAATCTACATATGCTAAAACAAATAAAAATAAAATAACAAAATAAAGTTTAAAAAAAAAATTAAAAAAAACTAAATTTAAAAATGTTAGTGAGAGGGGCGGTGGGGGCCACCGACCCCCCTCACACGCCACCATGGGGGCTCACGCCACGCAAGGCAGTGACTGCCTACGATAGTGCCTCTACATGGGGTGGGTGGGGTCTACGGCCCCCTGTTGGAAATGGGTTGAGTAATTGAGAGGGGAGGGGTGAATCAGTTACCACAAAAACAAATCCAAGTGCCTTAGATGTCTTAAACAAATTTAACACTGTTTCTCGTTTAAGATTGATATCAATGTCACTCGGTTAACATAGCAAATCTTAAGATATTAACTGTGATTATCTTTAGTAGTTAATTGCAGAAACATAAACCATAAAGCAACTGAAATGTACATAGATAACACCAAGATTTAATGTGGAAACCCAATATGGGAAAAACCACCTATAGCAACTAGTCACTATTTTTCACTCTTCTAAAATGAGCCCTGTTAGGAGCCAACCTTGTTAAAGAATACAATAAAACTCTTTTAGGTGTGACCCTATTAGAGGATTTAATCACCCTGTAAGGAGTGGCCTTGTTAGAGGTCTTCAAACACTTCAATGTAGAAATGTCACCTTGTGAGAGGATTTACAAAATATTGTTAAGTCTACTATGTTAAGAGATTTTGACCACTACTACAATTGTTAGAGAGTAGCTATGGATTGACCTGTTTTGATAAGAAACTGTCTTTTTTGATTCATATCTCTGTTTTGGATTAAATAGTTGATTCTTACTGATCGGATATTCTGTTGCAGTCCTCTGTATTTTGTCCTTAATCTGAATCCCATCTAATTTTGCCTTCACTCTTCATATCAAACTTCACATGCAATTCCACATCATCATTATCTCTCACTATTCAATCCAAACTTGACCTTATATATATGATAAGTCTTGTCAAGTCAGCCTTAATATCCTTTCAAATAAATAATAAAACTCATGTCTGTCAGCTGCATATAACTAATTATCCACAAAATATAAACCACTGCTAGTCGGCTGACACTAACTGTTTTACTCGGTCAACACTAAAATCCTTCAACACCTGACCAACACTGTAATGCCCGAGTGAACTCAATTAGAACTAAAAATCACTTTGGTCATCTTCAATACTCGAGAAAGCTTGGCAAACATTGACTGTGCTCGGATAGGATTAGACATTTGTGTAAACATAAATGAAAATACACAATTGAATAATTGTCATCAATAATCTCCCTCTTTGGCATTGATGGCAACACAACATGTCATAATACAAAGAATTATAGAGCAACAGACATAAGAATGAAATTTTATTAATTTCCTTAGCTTCATTCTTATTCTCATCAAATTTTATTAATGTCTTTAGCTTCATTTTGATTCTCATCCAAAACTCCCTCAATCACTGAAATACAAATTTCTCCCTCTTACATTAATCTCTATTTCTGATAAAGTTCTCCCTCTGTCATCAATCTCTCCATCAGTAATCTCTCCCTTTTTCACTGATCAATATGACATACAATAATCTCTCCCTCTTTGACAACAAATGCCAAAGACACCAACTAACATATCCAATGAAATTGTAATGTACTCTTTGAAGGCATTAAATTTTTCCATTAGTATATACAAGGAAAAACATGATCTACACCATTAGTTTACACTACACCGACAGACAGGGCACAACACTACCTGACGCCAAGGTTACCCGATACTGCCAAGTACAAAGCATCTTGAAAAAAACTACCCAATTTTACCCGATGATAAAAGGGACAAGAGAACCCGACGAGTAACCAATAGTGCAAACCGATGAAACAACAAAGAGAGGAACCCAACAGATGAAGGGAACCCAATGACCAGTTCAACAAAGGAACACTGACCGACTTTCAGTTCAACCCGATGGTCAAGAACCAACAGTTAGTTACATCCTGCAAAAAGTGGATCTGACTTTCCATGTAAGATAAATCACTGAAGTTTTATATTTAGCTTCTTGATTTGTTTTAAATTCATTATGTGCAGAGAAACAAATGTAATTATTATTGTTTTAATTAGTTCAACTATTTTAAAACATGCAAAATAAAGGATCAAGGTCAAGTTGTATACCTTGGATCAAGAGTTAACATTATAATGCGTGATTCTAGAATAGGTCAAATACTTGTATAAATAGATGCTCAATCTATTGTGAACATGTTGTTTGATGATGATTGTAGCCACTGAGAGCGTCTAAGGATCAGACAAGAGAATTCATGCAGAAGGACAGAAAAGGATCAAATAAGTTTCAAGAACAGAACATAGGCTACCGACGAGAAGAGAAAAGGTATTAATCAATCACTATAGGTGCTATTCATATTATGAGAGCTTTAATGGATATGTGATCAACAATTATAGATTGCATACAGTTGGGTCAAACATATTGTACTCATTCTAACAAGTGTAGTACTCTTAAGAAATCCTTTCAAGAAAGGTGGACTTAACAGTCATATTGTAAATCTCTTAACCGAGTGCACACTTCATTAGTGTTGCTAAAAGATCTTAACATAGTAGATCTTAATAGGTCTCCACTTTAATAATCCTAATGGTGTAGATCATCAAAAGTGATCAATTATAAGCCTTTATCGACTCCCTTCCATTCTGTAGATAATGAAGTTTTGCGGGTGCCATCCCCACCGTAGTTTTTACTTTCTAACAAGAGTTTTCTTTGATATCATATCTTGTGTTATGTGTTTATTAATTTCATGAATGTTTCTATGAATGTTGCAAATAGTTAAAGATTATGAATTAATATTATATCCATAAGAACATAAAAAATGGTTAGTAATACAATAAAGAATGATTACTAATGATCAAAGGTAAAAAGTGTTAAAAGTTTTAGAGGTACTGATTCACCCCTCCCTTCTCAGTACTACTTCCCATTAATTCCAACAATTGGTATCAGAGCTAATTCTCTTCTTGGAAATCTTAAATGCTTAAGAGCAAAGATCATACAATGGAGAAGTACAAACTTGATAAAAATATTGACAATAAAAAGCTTGAGATACATATATTCTATGAATAGTATAAAGAAGTGAGAATCAAGATGAGAGAGATGTTGGATGAGAGAAAAGGTATGGCAACTCAGAGCAATGAAATATATTATCAAGAATAAGATATTCCAGATTTATTTGAATCTTAAGGATCAAATACAAGTAATGCATCAGATACATCAGAAGAGAACATCACAAATCTAAAGGAGATCAATCAACATTTGACAGAGCAAATAAAGATGCTGCAAATTGGTCAAGAGGCCTAGATGGTAAGAATGATTGATGTGATAAGTTCTTCTAGACAAGTTGAAACAAAAATAACATTAACTATTGATGACATAAGGAAGATTGAAAAGAAGCTACAAGAAAAGGAGTTAGAAATTCAAAGACATGTTGAGCATCACCATGAGATTACAAATCAGATTATTATTATGAGTCAAGAAGCAAACAAAATGAATATAGAACTCATTGAAAGAGTACAGGCTATCGGTGAACTAAGAGAAGAGAATGAAAAACTAAAGCATGAGGTTAGAGTTCAGCAATAGGATAATGAAATTATCAGAAAGGCTGAAGAAAGAAATAAAAGAATGGATGATTTTCTTGAAGGATAACGAAGAGTCAACAACAACAACGGTCTAGGATTTACCAAAAATGGATAATCATGAAATCAAGCCAATCCAAAGAATGTCTATGAAAATCCAAGACCAAGAAAGTTGACATGCAAACACTATGGAAAGCAAAGCTACACATCAAATGTATGTAGAGGAAAAATGAAAGGTATTCCTAAATCTACATCTTCATTCATAGGATTTTGTTATCAATGTAACAAGAAAGGACATAAAGCATATGGATGTAATTCTATGATGGATCAACCAAAGATGGAAACCTACATGGAAAATTACTATCCTACATGAAAATGAATGGGCACACAAGTCTTGAATGCTGGAAAAAGAAAAAGGAAAGCATGGAAGCCTAAAGGTCAATAAACTCCCTATCAACCAAAGAGAACCGGTAATCAATATGTATGGGACTACAGTACATGGATAAATTATACAACATGTGGTAGATATGGTCACATTGCTACAAACTGCATGAGATCATGGACCAAAAGGTATAGAGGTTGGACAAACCATGGAATGGCATGCTTACACTGTCATAAAGTTGGTCATCTCAAGAAAGATTACAGAGACTGAATTACAAAGATAAGCACATATCCCAATGGAAACACCATTGAAGATATCCGGAGGGCTAGAGACAAAATGTGGAGAAAATCTTCAAGCAATGATGAAGCTGGACCAAGCAATGCAAATGGTGATACCCCATCCAATGGATTCAGTGACATCACCACACCCACTTAAGCTGAACAAGTAAGTATGGAACTGCACTACACCAAGTCATATTTTGCATCAGTTCCATTATACAAATTGATAGACAGTCAAAATCTGCATGAATAAAGATGCATATTATGTTACTTGTTACAATTCTAAGAAAACAACCCCATCGGTAAACACATACCAAAAATCATTGGTGAACATAAAGGATGAGCTATATACACTTTCCAAGAATTGTTGGTCAACACATAAAATGGCTAAGTTGCCAATGTAACCCAACACCCATCGGTAAGAAAGAAAAGTTATAAAGTTGTCATGAAAGAACACTGATATCCATTCATGAAAGAAAAAATCTTAACAACCATCCTGAGCATCCTGAAAACATCGATGATGATTTTGAAAGTCTTCCCGACAAACTCTGTCTTCATGACCCAACGAGTTGTTGAGCATTTATGACATACTTATGGAAAAATTCTATAAATACTCGACGGGAGAACTTTATTTTGCACACGCGATTTGAAGAGAAAAAAATAGAGCTAAACCAGAGTAATAAAAGATCAGTTAGCAGAGCAACCTTGAATCGATCTAGCACACTCCAAGCAGATCACTCACCAGTTTCACAAATCAAAGTAAGTACCGAGGGCACCAAAGAAATCTGTTGTTATTTTCAAGAAAGCCCTAAATTTGAAAAATGATGGAAACCACTTCAAGAACTATAAAGATCAAGAATGATAAGAATAATATGATTAGGCTGATAAAGAACAACACCTGTGTGGAACCAAAGTACAATATATGCCTTGAGATTGCATTGCAACCTGATGAATCTGTCACATTTTCTAAGATTCCACCTAGGGTTTTGCTAATAGAGGATGTAAGGTCCTACATTCACTGCAAGATTGCTAAAATAGGTGACTTGGAGATGGATGAAGCTTACAAGAAGTTACGTTATGCAGAAGGGAACCTAAAGGAAGAGCACAAACAATTAGTGGTTAAAGGGATAACTAATTCCCTATATTTCCTGAGGGATTTCAAAACCGACTGGATTAGGTTAGTTTTGAGAAGAATGCATGATTAGAAGCTACGTTTAGATCAACCTAAGCAAATCATTAAGGATGTCCTTCATGCTGTAACTGGTTATCCAATAAACGACAAGCCTAAGACACATAAGCATCCCTCTAGGACAGAAGTTGAAAAGCTCACAAAAGCTATGTGGGATAAAAGAGGCCTTAAGGTAAACACCATCACCGATGAAGAACTGAGGTTTAGTGCATGTGTAATTGGCTACAAGATCTTCCAAGAAAACAGGCTTAACAACATTGCATCTACAGCAGTAAGCACAACTTACAAGATAGTGACAAAGGGAATTTAGATGGATCTGTTTGAGATCCCATTAAAGAAACTTGATGAGAACATGATGACAATAAGGTCTACAAAGACTAACACATGTAAGTTTGGTTCACTTATCATGTGTATATTCTTCTACATTGAAGAATACTTTCCTTAAGTATGAAAAGTGAAGTGAGATACAACAAAACCAGTCACATTGCAAATTAGTGAACTTATTAAGTCACTAAAAGATAATTTTGATTAAGTTATGACTGCATACTTCCTTAAATTTAAGGAAAAGATGATGGAAAGAGTGAGGATCCCTGAGCAACTAATTGAAAAACATAGGGATGAGATATGTTTTATGGTGGATACAAACTTCACCCACATAAAATTGGTTGTACCAAGAACAACTTGGTTAGCCCCTCTTGATTATGAAATCAAAATAGATCAAGCTATAAATGCAATTGATGCATTGATCAATGAGCCAATTGACAAAAAATAATCAAGGTTTGGCACTTATGAAGAGGCCAAGTCCAAGATAAAAATAGTCCTAGTCATCAAAAAGACTGTCAGCAAGAAGAATAAGATGGTTAAGTATCTTAAAAAGATTCTATCGGTTAATGAAGAGGAACAAGAACAAACAGAGGAAATTGATGAACAGGGTACCATCGGTGAAGGGAAAGATGAGAAGAAATCAGATTCTTAGGCAACTGAGTCTGATACACCTCCACCTCCTACAAAGAAACAGAGGACAAGGAGTCAAACTGCAAAGACCAATACCATACCTCTTAAGAAAGGTCAAGTAAGGACCTATAAGAGGAAGCAACCAACAAAGCAAAGAAAGCAGCAAACAGAGAAACAAACACCTACAAAGAGGAGGAAAAGAATGGTCAGGACTAAATATGACATTAAGGATTCTAAAGAGGATGATCCTAATGTAAATAAGAAAAGTTTTCTTATTAGAACAATTGATGAAATTGCTGAGTCAATTGCTACTACCGGTACCATGACTGATAGAAAGATTAGACAATGGGATAAAATTGAACTAGAAGACCAAAACAAGATACAAGATGCCATAATAAGGGAAATGGTCAAGTTTAAATATGTACTAGTACAGTTTATAAGCCAAATACCAAAAGAGCTGGGTAACCGAATATCTCAACAAAGGTCATATGCTCTTCATACAAAAAGAAAAGAAAGGGAGAGGGTACTTGTCACACTTATGCCTCCCGAATCAAAGATGAAAGAGATCAAGGAAATAATAAAGAAGCACTCAAGAAAATTTGTAGCTAAAATTAGAGCTTACAAAGTGCTAGAAGATAAATTTATAGAGCTGGATACCATGACCAAGACCAAATGGAGACAATGCTTAGATATGCCTGCAGAGTCAACAAGTCATGAGAATCAGTTACTTCTCACCAACACACCTCATGTAGAGGAGGAAAAAGATAAAGCTAGTCCTAAGCACATTGCTTTGGACAATGTTGAAGATATGGAACCAATTGATTTGGAGAAAGTCATGGATGATCTTGACATTCAAGACATCACACATTATGGCTCTGATAAGGATCCACAAAAAGAAGATGATGTAACCTTTATATATCTCAAGGATAAAATCAAGCAACAACAAATGGAGACCCAAGCAAACAAGGACATGGATGTTCCTGATGAAATATGGATGGAAACATCAATAATTGACATCATAGGACTTGACCCTGCTGATCAACTTAAAAAAGATGAATATGTCACTGCTCAATGGGATCAAACCGATGAGCATGACACAAATCAAGATACAACACAAGTGAGCACTCAGGATAATATGCTAGTGCTAATAAAGGCCATAAATATACTAGAAGGTAATGAAGGATCTACTGCAGAAGATACAAGCACACCTGAGGACAAGGGTGATGCAGAGGCAATTTAGGACACAACCGATGCAACAAAGGATTCAACTACAGAACAAGCTGCAACCGATGATTAGAAAGAAAATTCTACTGATCAAAGTAAAGAGGAAGAACAAAAAGTAGAAGAGGACAAGAAGAAAGAAAAAGGTGAAGAAGCTAAGACAAATGAGAAGGAGAAGAAATCAGAAGATAAATCTACAAAGACACCCAAGGTTGATGGAGAGACATCTTCACCAAAATGACAGGTGAACCCCGAGAAGAGAACACAAGAAGCATCTTCAACAAAGCCTTCACTAAGCGCATCAGAAAAGACAACTGAACTAGCAATGGTAGTTCATAGATCTACATCCTCTCAAATCTCAAGGAAGAAGAAAAGAAAGCATAAGAATCCAGTGACTCTGGATGAAATCATTGAGATTCCAGTTTGTGATCCTAGGACATTGGATCCAACTGAATTAACAAAGTATGCAAGACTTTGTGAGAGGAAAGAAATGCAAGAAAAGTTGAGAAAAGACACAAAATAGGCAAAGGTACTTGAAGTAGCATGAGGAATACTTAAACAAATTGTACCTGATGTAGATGTTGATCAGAAAACACCAATGCTTGATCAATTAGTAGTTCTCATAGATGCAATAACATCTCAGAACATAGATGCTGAGAAGGCAATGGAAGATAGACTTGAACGAAAGTATGAGTTCAAGTTAGCTGAGAAGATAAGCCAAGAAGTGGCATTGCAAAAGGTAAAGCTTTCTGAACTGGTTAGCACAATAGATCCAATAATCTCAGAAGCTATTACCTTGATACAAAAATTATGCACACTTGATCAACTCACCAAGGAGTATACCGTCAAGATAGCATAGATAGATGTTGATCTTTAGACAAGTGCACAAAGTCTCACGAACAATGAAGAGGCAATCAAATTTCACAATGAGTAGCTCATGAAAGCTCAAAAATTGAGACAAGATATTCAGATTACATAGACAAAGTTCAAAGATGAGGTAAATGAGCTTCAAGCACAACTCTTATCAACACTCACACTACTGCAACAACATATAACAGAGGCAAGAGCACTAATTGCCACCCCAGAAATGTCTGTCCTAGATAACATTTATGATATGCATGCAAGAATATATCTAGAGCACATGACACTAGAACTCCTAAAATAAAATGGGAGAAATTGCTCGAAGATATCAAGAACACCCATTCACATATTCTTGACACATTGTAAGTTACACATTTTTGTCACATTTTTGATAACTTATAAGTTGTACATTTTTGTCATGAGTATCAAGTAAAGGGGGAAATGATATGTACAGTCACAGTAAAAGAAAGGGGGAAATAAAAAAAGAGGAAATGAAAGGAAGAAATGATTTGTATAGTCATTCAGTTGAAAGAGCAAAGAACAGGGAATGTATAGTATAAAGGCAAGTATACATGTACATATATACTTATACTATACAGATGCATACAATTAGGGAGAGTCATATAATGATAAGGATATATACATGGTGTACATACTAAACACTTTAGTAATATGCACATATCAATTTTTGATACTAATGTCAAAGGGGGAGATTGAAGGCATTATATTTTTCCATTAGTATATACAAGGAAAAACATGATCTAACCATCGGTTTACACTACACCGACAGACAGGGCACAAAACTACCTAACACCAAGGTTACCCGATACTGCCAAGTACAAAGAATCCCAACAAACACTACTCAGTGTTACCTGATGACAAAAGGGACAAGGGAACCCAATGGGTAACCAACAGTGCAACCTGACAAAACAACAAATAAAAGAACCCAACAGATGAAGGGAACCCGACAATCAATTCAACAAAGGAACATTGAAAGACTTTTAGTTCAACCTGACAATCAAGAACCGATAGTCACTTACATCCCGCAAAAAGTGGATCTGACTTTCTACGTCAAATAAATCACTGAATTTTTATATTTAGCTTCTTGATCTATTTTAAATCCATTATGTGCGGAAAAAACAATGTAAATATTATTATTTTAATCAGTTCAACTATTTTAAAACATGCAAAATAAAGGATCAAGGTCAAGTTGTATACCTTGGATCAAGAGTTAATATTGTAATGCATGATTCTAGAATAGGTCAAATACTTATATAAATAGATGCTCAATCTATTGTGAACATGTTGTTCGATGATGATTGAAGCCACTAAGATCATCTAAGGGCCAGACAAGAGAATTCATGTAAAAGGACATAAAATGATCAAATTAGTTTCAAGAACATACCACAGGCTACCGATGAGAAGAGAAAAGGTATTAATCAATCACTATAGGCAATATTCATATTATGAGAGATTTAATGGATCTGTGATCAGAAATTATAGATTGCATACAGTCAGGTCAAACATATTGTACTCATTCTAACAAGTGTAGTACTCTTAAGAAATCCTTTCAAGAAAGGTGGACTTAATAGTCCTATTGTAAATCTCTTAACCGAGTGCACACTTCATTAGTGTTTCTAAAAGCTCTTAACAAAGTAGATCTTAATAGGTCTCCACTTTAATACTCCTAACAGGGTAGATCATCATAAGTGATCAATTGTAAGCCTTTACCAGCTCCCTTCCATTCTGTAGATAAGAAAGTTTTGTGGGTGCCATCCCCACCGTAGTTTTTACTTCCTAACATGAGTTTTTTGCGATATCATATCTTGTGTTATGTGTTTATTACTTTCATGAATGTTTCTATGAATGTTGCAAACAATTAAAGATTATGAATTAATATTACATGCATAAGAAGAACATCAGAAATGGTCGGTAATACAATAAAGAATGATTACTAATGATCAAAGGTAAAAAGTATTAAATGTTTTAGAGGTACTGAATCACCCCTCCCCTCTTAGCACTACTTCCCATTAATTCTAGCACTTGTCTATAATGACTCATATGCAATAAGCTCTAAATATCTGCATCATGTTAAGTCTATTTTGTAGCTCGATTGATGCATTAGTAAACTGTGTTTTAGTGAGCCTCAGTTAGGGGAATCACCCCTAGCTTTCCTCTAAGATACAAAAATTCATCCTTAGGTAATGGTTTTGTGAATATGTCTACAATTTGTTCTTTAGTATTCACATATTCCAATCTTACTTCTTTGTTATGAACCAATTCCCTCAAGAAATGATACTTTATTGCAATATGTTTAGTCTTAGTATGCATCATAGGGTTCTTTGAAATATTAATAGCACTGGTGTTGTCACAATAGATAATGATTGGTTCTGTGATTTCCACTTTCATACCTAACAGTAATTGTTTGAACCATATGATGTTTGAACAATTCACTATTGCAACAACATATTCTGCTTCTTCTTTAGATTGAGAAATGCAGTTCTGTTTCTTGCTTGTCCAGGAGACTAACCTCTTTCCAAGAAATGGTTCTCCACCACTTGTGCTCTTTCTGTCATCAACACTTCCTTCCCAATCAACATCAGTAAAAGTCTTCAAATCAAAATTTCCTCCTTTCTTATACCATAATCCATAATCTTCAGTACCCTTAAGATATCTCAGAATCCTTTTGATAGCCATCAAATGATTCTCTCTAGGATTAGATGAAAACCTTGCAACAATACCGACTGCTAATGCCATATCAGGTCTAATGTGAACAACATATTGAATTTTTCCAATCATGGATCTGTATGTAGTCTGATTTACCTCCTTTGAATCATCATCCTTAGATAGCTTATGTCCAGTAGGCATAGGTGTTCCAACTGGTCTAGAATATTCCATCCCAAATTTATTCAGTATCTCTTTTATGTATTTAGACTAAGTAATGTAGACATCATCCTTTATCTGATAAACTTGTAAGCCAAAAAAGAATCTGATTTCACTAAACATAGACAGCTCAAATTCCTTACTCATATATTTTGAGAATGCTCTGCATAAGTCATCATATCTTGTAAACAATATATCATCAACAAATATTTCTGCCAATAGTATCTTGTTCTGAGGTCCTTCTTTGATGTACAAGCTACTATTGTCATTAGTTCTCTGAAATCCAATAATTATCAAGTAACCATGCAGTCTTTCATACCAGGCTCTCAAAGCTTTCTTCAGTCCATACAATTCTTTGTGCAGTTTTCAAACCATGTTCCTTTTGTCAGGATCTACAAAGCCTTCCAGTTTCTCAATGTAGACTTCCTCTTCAATAATTCCATTCAAGAATGCAGATTGTACATCTATTTGATATACTTTGAATCCTTTATGTGTAACATATGGTAGAAGAGTTATGACTCCTTCAAGTCTTGCAACATGAGAAAATTTTTCTCCATAATCAATACCCTCTTCTTGAGCATATCCTTTACATACTAGTCTGGCTTTGTTTATGGAAACTTCACCTTTCTCATTCATCTTGTTTCTAAAAACCAACTTAGCACCAATCGCATTCTTGTCTTTTAGTCTAGGTACAAGAGTCCAGGTTTTGTTCTTTTCTATCTGCTCAATTTCTTCATTCATTGCTTCAATCCAGTTCTCATCATTCACTGCATCTTTAATAGTTCAAGGTTCAATTTCACTAAGTAAACATGTACCTTTTATTTTTCTCCTTGTCATTACACCTTATGTCTGATCTCTAATTATTTTCTTAGGTGCATGATGCCCTCTAACATATTTTGCAAGTACAAGATCCTTCCTCTTTGATCCTGGGCCTGCTCCACTATGTTCACCATGGTCAAATATTATGTCCTGTTCTTCTGTTTGATACTCAGGTTCCACTGTCTGAGACTCGGGTGTATCTGTCTATGAGGTACCTCTATTTGTGACTCAGGTGCCTCTATCTGTGACTCGGTTTCTTCAGTCTGAGACTCGGCTCCCTCTGTGTATGACTCACTTTATTTAGTTAATAACGTCACTAGTTGCACAGGTTGCAACAAGGTTTGTGCTAATGAATTCAGTGGTTGACATGCTTGCTGTCCAATCACCATTACTTGTGTCTTAGGTATAGTATCAGGTTCATAATACACAAAGTTTCTGTAGTCTTCAGGATCTTTATTGTTCTATTCTTCATTTCTCTCTGCAAACTCATTGACCTTTACATGCACACTTTCTATGACTTTATGAGTAGTAAGATTTAAACATTTATATGCTTTTCTTTTGCTGGAGTAGCCTAGGAATATACCTTCATCACCTTTTACATCAAATTTCCCATTTCTTGTTTCCTTCAAGATGTAGCATCTACTTCCAAATACTTTGAAATAATGAACATTAGGTTTATACCCATACCATAATTCAAAAGATGTCTTCTCAGTACCTTTCTTCATTTAAACTTAGTTCAAGGTGTGAATTGCAGTGCTAATGGCTTTCTTCCAGTATTTGGTAGCAACATCCTTCTCAATCATCAAGGTTCTTGAACAATCCATAATGGATATGTTCCTTATTTCTACTATACCATTCTATTGTGGCGTACCTAGGGCAGATACCTATCTTTTGATTTCTCTTTCATTGCAAAACTCATTGAATTCATTAGAAATGAATTCTCCTCCTCTGTCAAATCTTAAGCATTTAAGTTTCTTTCCTATTTCTTTTTCAACTCTGGCTAGGTACCATTTGAACTTCTGAAAAGCTTCTAATTTTTCTTTGAGAAACATAACAGCCATCATTCTGGAATGATCATCAACAAATAGAATGAAGTACTTCTCACCTATGTAACTTGTTGGTCCAATTGGTCCAGATAAGTCAGTATGCACCAATTCCAAGATTTCCTTTGTATTGTAGTTCTTTCTCTTGAAGCTAGTTTTTATCATCTTCCCAATTTGACATTGTTTACATATTGCTAGTTTAGGTTTCTTCAAAATAGGAATACCCCTTAATCTTCTATTCTTACTTATGTTGATCAGGTTTTCAAAGTTCACATGATCTTTCATTGAGATCAAGATAAAATAGATTACTTTTTGTCTGCCTTCTAGTTCCAACTAGGTTTCCTCTACCATCCAGGAGCTTGGCCTTTCCATTCATGAATTCTACCTTGAAACCAATGTTATTCAGTTGTGCCACACTTAGTAGATTACGCCTTAGTCCTTCAACCCAATAAGAATTATCACATTTGATTCCTTTAGTAAGAGAAATACAACCTT
>MU226505.1:106735-184042 GCA_018584345.1 Thuja plicata | reverse complement strand
TCTTCACTATCTGACTCATCCTTAATAACAATGTAAACCATTTCATCTTCATCTTCATCACTATCAGAATCTTTAGCAATATAACAAGATTTCTTACCTTTGTCCTTGTAGCTTTTGTAATCTTTCTCGCCTTTATACTTTTTGAACTTTTTCTCACCTTTGTCTTCCTTGTTTGGTCACTTACCAGCAATGTGACCAACCTCATCACATGAAAAGAAAATCTATGGTATTCTTCCTTTGTATTTTACTTTTCCTTTTGCAGCTCTCCTTGCAAGTAATTCTTTAATGATTTCCAGATCCTCATCATTAGAATTGTCATCACTATCACTGTCAATATGTTTTCCTTTCATCTTTCCAAGGTTTAATTTTGCTTTGAATGCTGACTCAAGATTGCTAGGATTAGGAGAATAATTGTCAAAGTTATCCAACTCAAAAGATGATAATCTTCCAATCAATCCATCTAGAGTTATGTCATTACTCCATCTCATCTCTTGAATAGCTAAAAATCTAATTGCATAGATAGGAATTAAATTTCTTAATACCTTGCTAACTACTATTTTGTCTTCAATTGTTCCACCAGCAGCTCTGATTGCACTAATACTTTTCTTGATTCTTTCACTGTATTTTGTAATGTTTTCTCCTTCTTTCATTTTCATCATATCAAACTGACCTCAGAGACTTTCTACTTTGTCTCTCTTTACATTTGCATCTCCTCCATAGATATCATGCAGTTTGTTCCACATATCAAAGGTCGTAGGGTAGTCCTTGACTTCATCAAATTAGGAATAGCTAAGTGCAGAGGCTATATCAATCATACTTATTTTATGATAATTCATTTCCACCATCTGATCCACAAACATAGGTCTTGGTTGTTCCACATACTTGTGATCCAGGAATTGCAAAATAGTATCTCCAATAGTAGATAGATGTAGCCTCATCAAATCTTTCCATGCAATGAAGTTGTCCTTGTTGAGCTTAGGGATCTTCCTTCTGTAAGACATCTTTGAGCTTTAGCTTAGGCCTTTAAACCTTCCCTGTAAGCACTTGCATATCTGATACCAATTGTTGGAAATGAGTTGAGTAACTGAGAGGGGAGAGGTAAATCAGTTACCAAAAAAACAAATCCAAGTCCCTTATATTTCTTAAACAAATTTAATATTGTTTCTCATTTAACATAGATATTTCACTGTCACTCGGTTAACATAGAAAATCTTAAGATATTAACTGTGATTATCTTTAGTAATTAATTGCACAAATATAAACCATAAAGAAAATGAAATGTATATAGATAACACCAAGATTTAACGTGGATCCCCAATATGGGAAAAACCACCAATAGAAACTAGTCACTATTTTTCACTCTTCTGAAGTGAGCCCTGTTAGGAGCCAACCCTGTTAAAGGTTACAATAACACACTTTTAGGTGTGACCCTGTTAGAAGATTTAATCACCCTGTAAGGAGTGGCCTTGTTAGAGGTCTTCAAACACTTCAATGTAGAAATTTCACCTTGTGAGAGAATTTACAAAAGGCTGTTAAGTCTACTCTGTTAAGAGATTTTGATCACTGCTACAATTGTTATAGAGTAGCAATGGATTGACCTGTTTTGATAAGCAACTGTCTTTGTTGATTCAGATCTTTGTTCTGGATTAAATAATTGATCCTTACTGATCAGATATTCTATTGCAGTCCTTTGTATTTTGTCCTCAATCAGAATCCCATCTGATTTTGTCTTCACTCTTCATATCACACTTCACATGCAATTCCACATCATCACTCTCTCACACTATTCAATTCAAACTTGACCTTATATATATGATAAGCCTTGTCAAGTTAGCCTTAATATCCTTTCAAATAAATAATGAAACTCGTGTTTGTCAACTGCATATAACTAATTATCCATAAAATATAAACCACTGTTAGTCGGTTGACACTAATCGTTTTACTTGGTCAACACTGAAATCCTTCAACGCCCAACCAACACTGTAATGCCCAAGTGAACTTGGTTAGAACTAAAAATTACTTTGGTCATCTTCAGTGCCCGAGAGAGCTCGACAGACACAGACTGTGCTCGGATAGGATTAGACATTTGTGTAAACATCAATGACAATACACAATTGAATAATTGTCATCAACACCCCCAATGTTAATTTTACTCTTTTAAAAAAAAAGTTTTGTTGTTTAAAAAAAAAGTTTTTTTTAATAGTTATTTAAAAAAAAGTTTATATATATCTATTTGATTAAATGCTATTTTTTAGTAAAGTTTTTTTTTAAAGAGTAGTTCAAATATGTATTTAATTAGATAGTAATTATAGTTTCTATTTTATTTAAATTCAAATATTCTGGTTAGAATAATTAATTTTGTATTATTTTTGAGTCAGTCAATAATTAATTATTTTTCCAGAAAATAGAAGGATTAGTGATTTATTTTGCAAGTAGTTTTACACTTGGCAATATTAGTAATTATTTATTTAAATGATTGAATTTTAATTGTAAAGTTTATCTTGTTGCTTTATCCTGTCATTTTTCAAGAATTATATTCATTTATTATTTTTCAGAATTAATAATGGTTAATTTAATTGTTTAAGCATTATTTAACCTAAGTAATTAAGGAATCTATTTTATTTAATGGGCATTTAATAATGTAATTTTATTACTAGTATTATTAGACTTTTAAAGTGGGAAATTATAATGGTTTTGTAATGTATTTTGAAGTGTGGAATATCTTTCTAAGCATTAATGTCTGATGTATAGTTAGTAATTGAATTTCAATTATGGATATAACTTAGTGGATTAATTCTAGTAGTTATTGTTAAGTTAGTTTTAGAATTTCTTATGTTAGTTATGTTTCAAATGTGTGGTAGGATACAATATGAACTCTTTGTTTGATGTGATTGGTATTATGTTTGATTATGGACTTGTTTGTATATGAATGTGGGTTCGGGATTTAGATTTACCCTAAAAAATTCCAGAGGATTTGGGATGTGTATTCAGTGTCATGTCCTAATTATGGTTCTGATTTGATCTATTTAACCAACCTTGAACCATGTTCTTTTGATGGTTGTGATTACTAGGAGTTTATGTTATGTTTGATCGTTCTTGATGTTTGAGAGGAACTAGATTTTGGGGTTGTATTTATATGTACCCTTTCTGGATCAATGTGTGATTAGTGAACCTAGGGTAGGTTATCTAGTTGTGTAGTAGGGGTGGCTTGCAATAAGTGTCGGGACCCACAAGTGGAATTCAAGATCGCTTATTGTAAGTTTTCTTAATCAAGTGATAACATATACATAATTGGGGTTTAAAATGAATTAATAATATAAGGTACCTCACCCATGCTTGAATGCTTGTATAGGCTAAGATGGAGGATGAGCTAATGCTTTCCACCTTGAAAGGTGTGTGTTTGGCATAGTTAACAGATTCATTTGTTTGAGGAGTCATTAATACCGTATATGGTCACTTAAGTGCTGGGGTCCGAGAGACTACCAGGATGAGACTTAAGGGTTAGAGGTATATGATGACACCTTCCTATACATAGTCTAGGTTTCCTACATGTGTAGGTTTCCTACGTGTGTCGGTTTCCTCTAGATTAGTGAGTATACCTTGCAACATGATTAGTACACCTTGAATTAGTAAGCTTTCAGGATCCCCTTTCTTAGATGATCTTGGCTTCTTGTTATGTTATCCGAGTGGGGTCTATTGTTATCTCCTCAACACGGTGGGGTGAACTTTTATAGTTCCACATGGATGGGTGGTAGTGATTATTTACCATTTTGGGATTCAGTGTTCATGTGCTAGTGTTGGATGTTCTTTGTTCAGTTGTACTTATCTTGGTCTTTTTGGAGGTTTTGATCTTATCATTTCCATATTGTATATTTATTGATCGTATCACATGTGATATTTGATCTGGATAATTGTAACCTTAATGTATAAAGTGATACCACATACCCTATAACATATGCAGAGGATGTAGGTTTGATGTGTACCTCATGGGTTCTAGCAAGAAGTTGAGTCCACTTTTTGGCCAAAAAGTGGAACTATTGTTCCTATTTTTTCAAATTCATCCCGTTTGAGATGAATATTTGAAATACTTAGAGATTGAATCTTAAAAAAATTCAGTAATAGAAGTTGTAGCACTCAAAGTCTACTTTCCAAATATGTAATTTATTTTAATACCCTGATGATAAAATTTCATTTTCAATAGGCATTACTAAAACCCACATTTTAAAAGTCCATGTTTCAAGACCATACTATGCTCGTGTACGACAAGCAAAATTGACCTAAATGAAACTATTTATCTCAACCCTTTTGGGAAATGGTATGTAACACAATTAAGATTCATGAAAATATTTTTTTGTACATTTTTGTTGAATATTTTTTTTATTCATTTTTTATTAGGCACAATTGTTGTTTTTAAAATCTCTCATGTACGACAAGCATAATTTGACCAAAACATATGATTTTTAATTTTTTTTTTAAAGTGTGTAGAATTGTCTCTAGTTTGATGTCATAATTTTTTTGCGAGAAAATTTCAAATAAAAAAGTTATTAAAATAACAAAATAGCCTATTTTCTTTAGTTTGTGAACCCGTTTCAGTAGAATTTCAATAAAAATATAAATTTTAATCAAATTGTAAAAAAAATTACATATTTGGAATCTGCACAGTCTAATCTATAATGGGTTTTTATTTTGTCAAAATATTCCTCTAAAAAAGTCTTTAGATATATGTCTAAAGTCCTTATTTTGTATGGACACTAGCATAGCCTTCAAGTTGCAGGTCAAACCAGGTCCAAGGCTATGGTTCAGCTACCCAAGCCTCTTTCCAAACCAAAACCCAACAGTAAAAGCGGGCTTGAAATTCAAATTTTTTAGAAACGAGATCTCATTTAGTAAACGTTACCCCGTTTACTTTTTTAAAAAAAAATTCATAATGTATAAATGAAACAATGAAAGGTTTTCTTTAAAAACTATTTTTTTTCAAAACAGGATCCCGTTTCGAAGCGGGGTCCCATTTTGTTTTTCAAAATGGGACCCCATTTTGAAACAAGATCCTATTTCTAAAATTTTAGGCTCGGGACCCCGAAGCTAAACGAGACCTCGTTCACTCTAAGCAGGAACCCATTTTGATGAGTGTGATTTCGCAAATTTGGCTAAGTATGAAAGTTTCACCTTAAGTGGACTCATCTTCTTGCTTCAACCCTTATGGTATCAGTTGTAATCTTGTAATTATTTTATAGATGTTTTATATGTAATCTATTTATTAATGAGAATCTTTTGTTTATGGATATATTATTGAGATATGGTCTTACGTAATTCTACGTCATGGAACCCTTGAGCTGTGTAATCTATGCTTGTGTTTGTTAAGTGTGTAAATGGTAATTGATTCCACATTATTGTATGTAAACTTTTAAATTTTTTTTTTACAAACATAGTATCATGTTTAGGTTAATCCCTCTTGGGTTCCTTGGCGGGTCTTTATACTCCATCACATCCCTACATTTTTAGTAACCTCTCAATCTCCTTTATTCTCAATATTTCATACCTACTATTTCATCCTAGCCACTCATTCTACCACCTTTTAATCTTAACCCTTGATTTTTATGTAGACTTCTATAAAACTACATTTTCTCCTCTCATTTGAACCCTATGCAATCCTAATGAGCTTTTGAATCCTAATGCATATCCTAATTGTCCATTTGTAAATTCTTAAGCCTTTGCATATTTGTGATGTTTGAGCTTTTGTTATCCTCATTACCATCTTCACCATTATCATCTCCACGTGCTCATAATCTTGTATCAATCAACCATCTTCCATTTCTATATAGCCTCATGCACATGTGCTAACAATTCTAAGAGAAACTCATTACAATACAAGATCTTAGAGGATATGAGGACAATTGAATCAAGTGTTTCATGAAGGCATATGGGTATATTTGTGTTTACTTTAATTTGTTATGTTTTCATGAAGAAGTGTTCCATTGATACGATGTTAGTTAGTTTACGAATCTAGGGCTTGTGGTTGGACTTGATTAGGTTTTCCTTTTCCATCATCATCAATATGTTTATTATTTAGGGTCTAATTTTAATGATAAATTGAATTCAATTTTTATGTAGTATATAAAAAGTTTTGTTATGGGTAAAAATCACTATAAAGAAAATGAAAAGATAAAAATGAAAGCATTGATCTATATTTTTAATAATGCAAATTATAGTAATAAGGTATATGGAATATAATAAAAAAAGTTTAAAAAGATATAATCATAAACTTCAAAATTAAAAACAATACCTCTTATCTTATTTTTCTCTTGAATCGTAAATGATTTGAGCTAAAATCCACTTGGATATAGAAAACCTTTATTTAGGCACAATAAAAATAGTGTGATATTCTACCATATTAGTGATATCATGGTATTTTACTACTTGCAAAAGTAAAAATACATTAATAGTGATAGAATACTCACCTTAATTATAATTTGTGATTTAGAAAATTACTCAATTAGTGTTGCAGTAAACTTGGTCTTTCCTTTAAAAAAACCATTTTCTTATCAATTTGAAAAATTCTAAGTCCTAGGAATTCCTTTTGAGGCTCCCCATGTCCTATCTTCTCAAGTCTTTATATAATTAGTCTTTTTGCAACACTTTTGGTATTTTATAGTGGTTTTAAAACTACCATTGGGCCCTGATGAGGTTTCACAACTCATTCAATCCCTGAAAAAAGCTTTATGTGTTCTCCCTTCATCAACCAAAATATTTCTATAAAAATCTTTAACTCTTTCCTCAAAATTTGTTGGTTTTAATATTGGTTTTCAAAACCTTTTCGAGAGCCGTGAAGGTTCTTAAAAATGTGTTTATTTCCCCAAAAAATTATCTTTTGAAGAATTTTCTTGCATTATTCTAATCTTTTTTCATCTGAAAATGTCTCTAGTTGGTTTTTAAAACATATTCGGGAGCCGACAACGTTCTCACAACCTTGTTGGGATCTGAATCATAATTCAAAACCTCGATAAATCTATCTAGTGAAGAAGAAAAAGGAAATTTCTAATGCTTCAAAGGTTTTTTGGTGAGTTTTGAAACCTCTTGTTGGCTCTGACAATGTCTTCATTATCTTATAGACACATGTCATCCAAGTCACAACTTATTCTCTACGTTTTCAAAATAAAAGAAAGAGAAGTGAATCAAGGGAAAAGAAAAGTGGAAACATAAAGAAGTTTTGAAACCTTTGACAATCCCCAACATTTTTTTAATAATCGATCAAAAGACAATCCATTTGTTTCAAAATCTATTTTGAAAGTTGGAACCAAGAAAGTCGCCTACCCATCATTAATTTTCGTTGTAGTAAAAGAGACTAATAAATTCTATAGTGTTAAAAGGGGAAAATTGAGAAAAATAAAACCATTTCTCACAAAGAAATTATAAGAAAGCATTATGGAGGGTTTTGAGCACTTAAAATTGAAATTGCACAACAAAAGGATTGGCTACAACATAGCAAGATTCCACTCATAAAATTTCTTAGAGGCACCAAACTGGTAATCTCACAATCCTCATACAAAAATATAACTTTGAACTAAAATTTTGTCAAAATGAAATTGAAAGTACCTTGCACATGAGCACTTGTCAAGTCTAACTAGCATGTTGCCAAAAATTGGTGACACTAGACTAAGGTGTATCAATAAGGGTGAATTTTGGGAGAGGGTAAATAGATAAAATATGCTAGACCCAAACAAATAGAGGATGGTAGAGAGTTATATTCTAGAATCAATTGCCTTCCTTGTGGTTGTGCAATGCATAGACCTAGTTTTTTAATGGATGAATCATTATTATCCCCATACCAAATAATAAAAATTTGTTCATCACTTTGGATAAAGTAACAATTAGTGGTTGTTTTTACTTTCTAGAGAGAAGTATATGTAGACTTTGATTTTGCATCATGAAAGACACAATTTAGTGAGAAGAGAGGATATTATAAGAATATCATTGCTAGGGAATGGTTTTTTATCCCTAGAAAAGGCAAATCTCAACTGCCCAATAATTTGCATGAATCACATTTCAGAAGAATAAATTTTTGACATGGTAGTATTGTGTCATAGATTTAGGTGTAATGTGAAAACCTACGATTTTGAGGATTGGATTTTTTTCTTTGTGCAAATCATTGTTTCTAAACAATATTATTTAGATTGGGAAACCCTCATCAATGATAAGTTTCTTTGTATGAGTTCTAACTTTCCTTCAATTAATTTATTTTATATGTCTTCCTACTTGTTTTATGCCCTAGCATGGTCAAGCCCAAGGAAATATGGTCAAGAAACATGACCCTTGTATCTATCTGGGGTGTTTCTCTGCTCTCTCACTCCTATTTTTGGATTGTTGAATGAGGTTAATTTCTATAGATTTAAGATCCCATCACTACTATCCACTCAATACTCACTTGAACAAAGTGAGGGTGAGGGTTAACCAATTGATCCGAAAACATGGTTGCATCATAGGAGGTGTTGTTTCACCAATTTATATGGCTATGACTTCAACCTTTGGAAGTATTGATGATAATATTTAAATATATGATTATTCCCCCTAATTTACAACTAGAAAAGAGTCATCATAAATTCAAGGGATTGAATGAAACATTCACCATGAAATAGGTCAGAAATATCAAGGGGACTCAGGACAAATGATTTCTCCTAAGGAAAATTAGTTGGTAGAAAAATAGGAAGCAAATTTATCTAATTTCAAAGGTTTACTTACATCAAGATTGTGGGATATGATGGATTATCTTATAAGGTACCCAAATATGCAAAAGATAAATTCATCTTCATTAAGATTTGTAGATAGGTGGTTGAAGTGAAAAAGAGATGTGCAAAAAATTTAAAAAAAGTTAGGTATCAATTTCTAATTGGGCTTGGATATTACTTATGCAAATCATAGTCTAATACCCTTAATATTCAGAGAGATGTAGTCAAATACACAATTCAGACTTACGAAAGAAAATTCCCATTTGATAGAAAATATTTTGTTAGGAATAATTTATAATTAGGACCATGTTTCCACCATATTCCTCATATGGAAGATTATTGATCTAACTGTGTTGATGCTTATGAAGTCAAAAAGAGGATTTGGTTGAGGATGACCCTCAGGAAAATTGTAACTTTTAGGTTAAAATGGGACATTTATGATATTGAAGATAATATGTTTTAGTTCATCCAATCTATGCCAACCATATCTATTATCATAGATTTGAATCTCAAGGAGCGAAAAGTCCTTCATTCAATAATTTGTGTTGTCTTGAAAAGGACCCAAGTATGGTTTTCCTAGAAAAAGGTTGAGGCCTCAAAATTACAGATGAAAGGAGAAAAAAAACCAAGAGGGTAGATTAATCCTAGTCAAATAGGAGCCTCATAATGCACAATATTTCCCTCTGCCCAATATGCATCCTCACCAGAAGGAGAAGATGGAGAAGAACCTCCTAAGAAGAGAAAATTCTTGAGAAAATTCTGTGGGGATAGCCTACCTAAGGACAATGAGGTGGAGAAAGAAGAAAATAAATATAAGCAAAATGAAAAAGAGAAAAGTAATGAAAAAGAACAAGAAATGAAAGAGGTAATCGTGACTCACTTGGATTACAAATACACTCTTTTTAGAATATAATTGCTAAATTTTCTCATGAGGTTAAATCCCCAAGAATAAGATTAAAGAAGTTTAGTTATTTCAGAGACTATTGTCACTCTATTTTAGTTCTACGCAGGGTTGTACAAGATTAGGAGTTGGACTAAGGAACATGCATATTTTCTTTGTCTTCTCTATCCATTATTTTTGTTTCTCAAGACATGATCATGTGTTATTTCATCCCTTCTTAAATGGTAATTATTTTGTAACCATAATAGTGCCCTTTGGTTGTAATGATATCCAATATAGCATAAGTTTCATCCTCATGCTTTGAACTTCATGTTACTTGTAATGAAATCTCAATACCTAAACTAGAGGATTTCATATGTTATGATTATATGTCATGCACCTTACAATTGTTAATATTTATATTTATCTATCAATTTATAATTTTATATTCCTCATGTGGAAAATAGATGTCCCACTTGTAGTGGCACTAGTATCTACTTGTAGAATCTAATATGGTGTATTGTAAGAGTGTCAATGTCATGTAAAATATCTAAGATAATCTATGACATTGTAAAATGAATAAGAGAATATTGTAAAGTGAAGCTGTGACACCAATAATTACCTTCCATATTGATATTGTTGACTCATTATGACTTGGTTGTTGATAACTATGCCCTATATTGGCGTGTCATTTTTGGCTCATGGTTTTATTGCTGGTTTTGAGTTTTGGGTTTTCCTATTTATATGATGTTTGGGATGAAGACAAGATGCACTTATAGTTCTAAGGGGTTATGTTACCAAGATTTCGTAAAGTGGTTGAAGGTTATGATTGAATAAGTGGATGCCCTAACAATATATTGTAATCTAATATCAAATTAGGTGCTCCTTTATTATTGGGTTTTCCCAAGATGATATTTTATGTCATATTTCTCCATGTTTCATTTGTTACATGTTTATTTTTTCTTTCCAAAATTGTCAAATTCTATCTATTTTTAACATTTCTCTCCTCTTGGGGTCAAATAAGACGCTATTAGTTGTACTTAGATTCCCTTCATAGGAACATTTTTAGGGATGTTAACTTGAAGAGATTGAATACCAAGACTTAATAAGGATCAAGCCTCACAAAATATTTAAAGTACTTGATGGTAGATCCTTGAAAATATGCATAATGTCTAGATGATCAAGTTATATTTATGTGAGTTTTTAAATATTTTTAGAGAGGTAAAGTAATATATTTATGAGTATTTCTTAGATCTACGCTAGTTACCTTATGTTTCATTGTGTAATATTACCTTATGTTCATTGCATTTTTTAATAGAAAATTATATGATATTTTACTATTTAGATGTGAAGGAGATAGGAATGTGAACTAGGGTGAAAAATTAACCCCCAAAAATATTATAAAATGATCTTTTAATGTTATGGATCCTACCACACATGATCTATGTAAAAACATAATCATGGTTGTAGTGATACCCAAGGTTGTTGGATGATAAATATTAAAGTGGAACTAAGACGAGTGAATATAAAAAAGGTTGAATATGAAGTGTGTAGTAGGATCAAAGTACAATTTTCTAGATTGGGATATTTCCAGAATGGGATATTGTTGACGCTTTTGCATTCCATGCCATTAGAAAAGAAAAGGCTCCCATGTACCAATCAAAGGATGAGGCCAAGAAGGTATCAAGGGGGTAGTCTTTAGTAAGGACTATGCTGCTTTAGTTATCTGGTCATTGTCTCAGGGAGAAGAAAGGGCTAGGGATAATAATGCTACCCCTAGTCTCAAAGGAGGACTTATGATGAAGAGATTAAAATATACTTTTGGTATAGAAGATTATAGCCTTAGTATTAGTGCTACTAAATTCAATCAAGCACTGGCCAAAAAAGAAGAAGAAGAGAAGGAAAGTTACAAAATTCATAATGAAGCATTGGCAGAGGCTTATAGTATACAAGAGAAGAAGTTGATTAAATATGAGAAGGGCTCTCAGCCAGTGGGATCATCTAAAGTCATATTTCAATCTCCTTCTATTTCTTCCCTCGTACCCATAGTCTCAAAGGATGTCCCATTTTACCCTATTGTAGATTATCCAACCTCTCCTGAAACATCAATACATGATGAACATACATGCTCTACTGAACCTTCAAGAGCACAGTTGATGGAAAAAATATAGGAATTGGAAGGAAAGTTGGATAAGGAGAAGGGAGAATCCAAGAATAGAGTAGTGCATGTAGTCAATATAGTGTTGACACATCTTAGTAAGAAAATGGTTAGAACAATGAAAAGTGTGTATCACTTGTACTCTATTCTTAGTGAAGCATTAGAGGTATTCACCAAGGACAGAGGTATCTTAGAACCAATCTTTGATAAATGGGTAAGAAGAGCCCAAACTTTGAGGGATATACACCTGTGATCTTAGTATGACAATAGTGCTACCCCTTTAATCAAGCCTTCTTATGAATTGGTGATGTCAATGCAGGATTTCCATGATTTTTCTGATACTGTGGAAAGGAAAATAAAGATTTTTTTCAAGGGATTAAAATATATGGAAAATGATATGCTTCCAAATATAATTGATGATCTAGTTACTATTAAGAAACTGCAGGATTTTATGGAGTAGACTACAAATATCCTAAAGGCCAAGGTGAATATTTTATGTGAAGATGGCGACAATGATATCTTAACTACAAGTGTGGACAATGGATTAACCTGTCATTATTTTTTGGATTATTTTAAAAAGGAAACATGGTGGTTAAATAATTGTCTTAAAAGAAAATTGTTGATGAGGCAATTCATTTCAAATGGCCATAAGATTTAGAATGACAACTGTCAGCAAAGTACTTAACATGAATTTGAAAAGTGATTGTTGCTGCCATAATGGAAAGTGAAGGAGATCAAAGGGATATTTTCTCAATAAGATGAATCAATCATTTTGATCTTGCGAGATATTTGTTTTTGTGCAAAGCTCCCAAGTTTTGTAAACGATTTTTGTCCTTTAGTAGTGATGTGTCATTCCACGAGATTGAAGCTTGTTTCTCCCTTGTGTTCTATAAAAGGGAAAATCAAGTCAGAAATGAGAGATTGCTAGGAGTCATAAGTTTTAGTTTTTTGGTTTGAGAGATCAAGTCAGATAGATTTCAGTTCTGAGAAAATGTAAAGATCTTGATATAGAAAATGAAAAGTGTTGTGCCATTGGAAAAATTTTGATATGTACTCTGAATTTCTTGATAATAATATTTGAATAGAGAAGAAACAATTTTCCTCAAATATATCTCCTTCTATTTAAATGTATGAATTATGAATGATTTGAGTCAAGCATTTATTTCATTCATTGCAGTGTTGAAGGTGTATGCTAATATTTTGTTACTTTGATTCAAGTAATCAAATAATTGTTCAAAATATTTTGCAGATTCATATAGTTTTTGTAGCAGGATATCGTAAGAAGTCTTTGCAGGAATTTTATCAATAGGAATTGTTACAAAGTGATAATTTCTTAGGTCAATATTGTCATAAATTTTTTCATGATTATATCCTGAGTTTTTGCCAAAGGATTAAGGTACTAATATATGTGTGAACAGGTCTAGTTATTTTGTTTATGACCATCTATCAGAATCAAAATCTAAAAATATCATCTATCTTTTGTATTGGTTAAAATTGTTATATACTTTTCTCAAGATCCATATTATTCAGTAATCTTAGTATAGATTGGGATAATTTGTATTACTTTCTCTAGTATATGTCGGGCATCAAGGAGATTGTCTATTTTTCTAAAATGAAATCATATTAGTAAATTGTTGTACATGAGCATTTGAAGGTGTACCCACCTAGGTCTTGCAGAACCTATAGTGTAGATGGATTTATAATCCTTGTTAGTTGGTACAAAATAGATAACTATGTTTCAATAATTGAAGGCTAGCCATTTCATAGAATTATTGGTTAGAATTTATGACTTACTCTTTTTAGAGAACCAACACCTATTATGACATAAATCCCCTTAAGACCTCTTAGTAGGGCCTATTATGACATAATAGGGTCTATTATGACATAATATGACATATTTTGACATGATATGACCTATTATGACATAAGACCACTTAAGATGACCTATTACAACATAAGACCCCTTAAGAGTCCCTATTATGACATAAATCCCCTTAAGAGCCCTTAGTAGGGCCTACTATGATATAATAGGGTCTATTATGACATAATAGGACCTATTATGACATAAGGCCACTTAAGATAACCTATTACAACATAAGACCCCCTAAGACACATTAAGACACCTAGGGCCCCTTAAGAAACCTAGGACCCCTTAGTAGGACCTTTTATGACATAAGATTCCTTGACAACCCCTATTATGACATAAAACCTGGTGGAGGAGCACCTAGGGGTTAGGTTTTTTCAACCTTCAAGTTTTGGTTTGCAAGATCCTCTATGGGTCATGGTGTGAATAAGGGCTATTAGGAGTCCATTAGGAGGTTGGAAATATGATGGATTTAGTGAGATTTTTTTGTGTGTTTGTAATGTTGTCTTGAAATTGCTTAATGAGCACTTAGACCAAATGTGAGCACCCCATACTAAATGAGTTCAGAGGGGTAAGAATTTGTTATTTTTGAGTTATATATGTTTTAGGAGGATATATAATTTATTTTTCACCCATAGTTTGGGTCAATGAATTGGAAGAAGCTAAGTTGTAAAAATTGCAAAAAAATTGCTAAAGCAACTTTTGCAACTTTTTAATGTTGCATGCCAACATTTAGGAAAAATAATAAAGCTTTCCCTAAGATATTTATGGGTTGGAACCAATGTGAGAAACATGACGGGGGGACACATTTAAGGTCTTCCATGGTATTATAAAGGGGTTGGTAACATTATGGCATGATTTTCAATAGTGAATGTGTGACCGTTTCCTTTCCAGTGTTTATACTATGAATTAGTTGCAACTAGTGAAAATCATGCTCAATGGATTTAATCTTCAAATATTTCATTGTAGTTAGTTAGTGTAGAATTTTTCATTTCTTTTTGTAAATTAGTTTTGTTTCTTGTTAAGTTTTGGTGTGTGTAAATAAAATTTTGGTCTCTGGTTCCTGTCCACTAGACTATTCAGAGTTGGTTCTAGAGAAATGGATCTACTTTGAAACCCCCCCATGGTAACCTCATGGAACTTGGAGGCATGAAAGTAGAGCCAATGTATATTCTTTTAATTTTTGTAGGAGTCTAGAAAGTGATGGCTTTTTTAAAACTCTTTCCTTAGGCGAGCTCTGCCAGAGCCTGGCTAGGAAGAAAGAACAGAGTTGAATTACTTGTAGGAGAAGATTGGATTCACAATCCAATGGCATGAAGGTGTGAATAAGTTTATACAAAGACTTGGTGAAGAGACAAAGAGAAATTGAATCAATTGGAGTGGATTTATCTTTGGAAGTTTGAAAACAATCTTGATTCCTTGAAAAGTAGCCCAGTTAGGGTTACGGTATTGTACAGACACCCAAAACCCTGAGAACTCCAAAATATTGAAGAGATTCCAAATGGGTAATAGGAAAGATGATTTTTTAATGGGTTTTTTGGCACTTTTCCAAACTAAGGCCCAAAAACCCCAGAATTACAGCTAATTGAGACATACTAGCCTAGTAGGCCTAAAAACAAGGAAACTGTTGATCAACTGATGGATATATGATGGAGATGATGAAGACCGAGTGATACTAAATATCATGATTGTAAAAATGGTTAGATCAGTTATTGTTTTGTCATTGATGTCAATCAATTGATTAATTGATTTTTATTATGTTACTATATCTTAAGAGGAGAAGTTAAATGGGTGACAAATACAGATCAGACAATGATGAAGTAATGATGATATAGTTGTTTTCTACTATATATTTGATGTTATCAAATCGGTACAATTGATTGATAAAGTCAGAAACTGTAATGAATTAAAGTTATGACTGAAAGAATTACTTTACCGAGCTAGATAGAGTCAGTAGGTAGAATGTTATGTGAGTTGGTCACAAGTTACTGAACACCGAGTGAAATTCAAGCACCAAAGATGAGTTAGACACTGAGCAGTGAATGAAGTCAGTTACCGAGTTGCAAAGAAAATTTTACTAAGTACATGATATTGATTGTAAATGATGATAAGATCAAATTTAATGCAAAACAATGATGATCTGGATGAGGAAATGAATTAAATGATTATTGTTAGAAGATCTACGAATAAGAAAATTCAATGAGAATATCTAAGGCAAAGATCAAGTGGTTAAACAAAATTGTGAAGAGTTCCAAGAAAAGTACAAGTTCCAAGGTAAAAGTGATATGGTTTACCGAGTTGTGAAATATGAAGAAGATGATCAAACGAATTAGCAAAATCAAATTAAGGAGATTAAGAGATAAATGTATGTCTATATAAAGAATGAGAAACAAACAGAGAATAAATAATATATAGGCTGGCGAATTGAACAGAGAAGAAGAAGAAGCTAAAGAACAACATTTACCGAGTAGAATAGAGAAGCAAAGATTGAAGAACCTACAGTCTGGGAAAGAGATCAATGGAGTATGTGATGCCAATATTCAATTGAGCATAAAGGATCTAACACAAGAAAAGGTAGTTGCTATATTTAAAGACCAAAGTTTACTGTTGCCTATTAATATTTGTAACAGAGAAATCTCTTAACCAAGTGGATTTAACAGTCCTAACAGGGTGAAGATATTAACAGATATAAGGTAAATCCTCTAACAGGGTCACATTTAGAAAATGTGTTTGTAATTTTTGATAGGATAATTTCTTAACCGAGTGTATGAAGGGTACATTTTTATTGTGGGTCACAATTCCCATAGAGGGTTTTTCCCAAATTGGGTTTCCTCGTTAAATCTGGTGTCAACTGAGTTAAATCTGATGTCAACATAGTTGAATCAAGATTTATCTGACGTTGCTAAGTTTGAATTATTGATTTACATAGATGAGATGTATTGTTGTTTAAGTTATTGATTTATTTGGTGATTTGGTTATTTATTGTATTTAGTATTATCGAGTGAATCAATGAGTTCAATTTTAAGTATTTAAGTTTTGATTTGTCTGATTCACCCCCCCTCTCAATGGACCAACAAAAATTTGAGATCAATAGTAGAATGGATAAAAGTTCAAGCAAAATGGAATGTTAGGTGACAAGATTGGTTGATTTGAAGGCCCTAGACTCCTTCAAGATTATGGTGAAATGTTTAGGAAGTTAGTAGAGGAGCTTACCATGTGAGAACAAGCAAGAAGAGTGAGCACATTGAATTGATTGAGAATCTCTATGAGAGTAGGAGGGAAAAGAGTGCTGAATCATCCTAAGGTAGTAGGGTTGTGGTAGAAAGAAACCCTAGGTGGTCCTAAAAGGGAATAGAGAGAAGAAAAGAGTATCTTATTTGAGGATCCTCCCTATCAAAGTGGTATCAGAGCCTAAGGATTTGGGAAATAAGTGTTGTATGTCTGATAGTGAATTAGTGGGTGAATCTAAGATGGTGACAACTGTAGATTTGGCCAAGAAGGTCGATGAACAAGAAGAGGACAATAGGATTCCCAAAGAGAGGATAGCCCAATTGGAAGAAAATTGGGTGAGGTATAAGTGAAGACTGAAGAAGTGAGTGTCAAGGTGAGTTCAAAAGAAGATAAGGGAAAAGGAGTTGTAGTGGAGGATGAAGTGCCTGAACTAGAACTTGTGATCCTAGAAGATCCATTTCTCAAAGCCATGGGAGAAAAATCCTTAGAGGGAATACCACTTTTTATTGGAAAGATAGAACCAAACCTAGTAATGGAATAGATAGAGGGCCTAGAAAAGCATTTTGAATGTGATGGAATAAGTGAAGCACAAAAGGTTAAGGTGGCTAAATCAAGATTAAGAGGGGATGCTCTAACATTGTGGAAGTTTGTTTAGACATAGAGGCAAAAGGAGGGAAAGAATCCAATTTCTACTTGGAAGTTCATGATTGCAAATATTAAAGAGACCTATGTACTTGATGAATATGAAATCCAACTTCATAGAAAGAAGCATAATCTAAGATAGAGGGATCTTGATGTCAGCACATCCACTTAGGAGTTTCAAAAGTTATGTTTGAGGTCTAATGTGACAGAGGATAAAAGTATCAATGTTGCAAGATACTTGAATAGGTTGAGATGGAACATCTAAGAATAGATTAGCTTGCTAAGTCCTACCACTATCCAAAGATGCTATCATTTGGCACTCAAAGTGGAAGAAAAGAACAAAAATAAGCATGAGAAAAGTAGTAGAGGAAAAGGTAGAAGAAGAGATGGCAGAGGTAAAATATGAAGTTATGAAGGGAGGAACATAGACCAAAGGTCCCAAGGGGAATCCAAGCTGACATAACATAGTGGAGATTCTAGTAGCAGAGGCATATATAGAGGAAGGGAATCTAGAAACATTAGTAGAGGTAGGTATGGAGGATCAGGGAGGGGATCCTATTTCTCCACAATGAAATTTTATAATTGCAATAAAATTGGACACCTTACCTATAAGTTCCCTTATAAAAATTCTTCATTCCAAGGAGGGGATAGAAGAGTGAACTATGTGCAAGAGGACACTACAAGTGTGAAATCACATGAGGTGAGTTTAGACTCAGAGGTTCGAGAGAAACTCATGATCAGAAGGGTTTTGATAAAATAACTTGTTAAGGAGGAGAAAAGCCAAAGGATTTCCTTGTTTATGATAAATTTCAAGATTGTGGGAAAAGTGTGCAAGGTTGTTGTGGATTCAGTGTCCACAACTAACATAATATCAAAAGAGGCAGTAAGAAATTTGAAACTACAAAGAATACTTCATAGTAATCCCTATAGGGTTACTTGGCTCAATAAAGGGTAACATGTGTTAGTGAATGAACAAACTTGGGTGGAGTTCACCATAAGGGGCTACAAAGACATAATCTTATGTGATCTTGCCAATGGATGCTTACCATATTCTATTAGGTAGGCCATGGAAATATGATAGAAAGACACTCCATCATGGAGAAAAGAAATCATACTCCTTCCAGAAAGATGGAGTCAATTATAAGATACAGTCTATAGGTAATAAAGAAGAGGGTAAGTCTAGTGGCCCTAATGTGTTATTAGTTGGTGAAAAAGAGTTTTTGGACACTCTCAAGGAAGGATAAGGAGTTGGATTTGCATTGATCGTGAAACAAAAAGAGGAGAAGAAAGATAAGAAGGTAGACATCCCTATAGAGGTACAAATGTTGCTAGACCAGTTTAAGGAAATTATAAGTGATGGAACCCTTACTAATTTTCCATGACAGAGAGAAATAAGTCATCGAATAGAATTTATTCTAGGGGCTTCCTTTCCTAACAAAGTTGCTTACAAGATGACACCATAACATAATAAAGAAGTGGTTAAACAATTTCAAGAGATTCTTAATAATGGAATAATCAAGAAAAGTATTAGCCCGTGTGAAGTTCCAATAATGTTGGCACCCAAGAAAGGAGGGTCATGGAGGTTATGTAATAACTCAAGAGCCATCAATAGAATTACAATCAGGTATAGGTTTCCAATTTCAAAAATTGAATACCTTATGGATTGTTTAGAAGGTGCACAATACTTGACCAAGATAGACCTTAAAAGTGGTTATCATAAAATTCAAATCAAGGAGGGAGATGAGTGGAAGACAACATTAAAAACCACAGAAGGCCTCTATGAATGGATTTTCATACCATTTGGACTCACCAATGCTCCCAGTATATTCATGAGGCTCATGAATGAGGTCCTCAAAGTCTATATTGGAAAATTTGTAGTTCTTTATCTAGATGATATTTCAATTTTTAGAAAAACTAAATATGGTCATCTTAGACATTTAGAGATTGTATTAAGGAAGTTACATGATGAACAACTAACTATCAATTTGGAGAAATGTTAGGTTTTGAAGTAGGAGCTTTTGTACCTTGTCTTTGTGATATCAAAATGTGATTTAAAGATGAATGTGTCAAAGATGGAAGCAATAATCAATTTGCCTACTCCCAAGTCAGAAAGTGAGGTGAGGAGTTTTGGTGGACTACCTCAATTTTATAGAAAGTTCATTAGGAACTTTAGTGGGATCTATGCGCCCATCCTAGATACCATAAAAGGTGGTGCAAAGACAAAGTTTTAGTGGATAGAAGTAGCAGATGCAAGGTTTGACTTGTTAAAAAAAAGGGGCCACACAACCTATATTGGTTCTACCTAGCTTTGACAAGCTCTTCATAGTTGAATGTGATGCAAGTAATGTTGTAGTGGGAGAAATATTAAGTCAGGAGGGAAGGCCCGTGGCCTTTTTTCAGTGAGAAGATCAATGAAGAAAAATAAAATATTCATCTTATGATTTGGTAATTTTTTCCCTTATAAAAGCACTCAGGAAATGGAGGCACTACCTCTTGCCCAAGGATTTTGTAGTTTTCACTAATAACCAAGCATTGAGCTTTCTAAACTCACAAAACAAACTAAACCATAGACACATTAAATGGGTGAAATATTTGCATTCGTACACCTTTACCATTAAGCATAAAAAAGATTAAAATAACAAGGTTGTTGATGCTCGAAGCAAGAGGGCACTGACTATACAGGAAATTAAATTAAAGAGAATAGGCCTTTCTAGTTTCAAGGAGCTCTACAAAGGAGATGAATAATTCTCTGTAGCTTACAAGGTATGTGAAGAGTTTGACAATCATTTTAATAGTGACTATGTAGATTATACCTTACAAGGGGGACTATTGTTCAAAGGTGGGAACTTGTGTGTACCTAGGGGGTCCATGAGAGAAAATGTAATACAAGAGAAGCATAATGGTAGCTTAGGGGGTAATTTTGGATTGAATAAAAAATTGGAGTTAGTACAAAGGTTGTACTACTAGCCTAAGATTCAAAGGGATATCAAGAGGTATGTAGAAACTTTCTCCATTTGTCAAAAAGCCAAAGGAAAATCTTCAAATTCTAGTCTATATCAGCATTTTCCCATCCCCAATAGGCCATGGGAGTGTGTCAGCAAGGATTTCATTATTGGGTTACCAAGGACCAAGAATGGAGTTGACAGTGTGTTTGTTGTTGTAGACATGTTTAGTAAAATGAGTCATTTCATTCCATGTAAGGTGACTCATGATGCATTTCAGATAGCCATTTTTTTCTTTAAGGAGGTAATAAAAATTGATGGCTTACCAGTTAGTATTGCGTCTGACAGAGATCCCGAATTCATTGGGCATTTTTGGAAAACATTGTGGTGAAGATTGGGTACTAATTTGGCATCTGGGTCTACATACCATCCCCAAACTGATGGGAAGATAGAAGTTGTTAACATGACCCTAGGAAATCTATTAAGATGATTGACAAGGGATTATGAGAAGATTTGGGATCAGGTTATACACCAAGTAGAGTTTTCATAGAATGATATAGTGAATATGACAATAGGCAAATCTCCATTTGAAATTGTTTATGGCCTACATCCTAGGGGTTTGTTGGAGCTTAGAGATCTTGTAGGATATGAGAAGAGGAGTGGCTATGCTGAGGAATTTTCCCAATCCATGAAGGAGGTTCATGACCAAGTGAAACAAACCTTGACAAAGAATACTCAAATGATCAAGGATAAAGTTGACTTGAATAAGAAAGATGTTCAGTTTCAGGCAGGGGAATTTGTGATGGCTCATCTTAACAAGGCTAGACTACCCAAAGGAGTCCCAAGATAATTACAGATGAGAAGACTAGGGTCATGTAGAATTTTGGAAAAATATGGTTGTAATGCATATAAGATTGACCTTCCTGCAGACAAAGCTCTATCCCCTATCTTCAATGTGGAAAATCTCATTCCTTATAAGGGTCCCAGTCTAGGTGTTGACAAGGACATTTCCCATATTGCAAAATTACATTAGTTACCATCTACATCCAACCCAGTAGCAGGCAAGATTTTGGGCTCTAGGGTGGATAAGAAGACTAGACAACAAATATACATGGAGCACCTCATCAAGTGGAAAGACATGTATGATATTGAAGCCACTTGGGTCCCTGAAAGTAATTTCCAGAAGTTAGGAATTGATCTTGTACTCTTGTCGTCTGATGCGATGTGAGCTCTTTTTCTACTAGGAGAGAATGGTGCAAGAGCACCTAGGGGTTAGGTGTTTTCATCCCTCAAGTTTTAATTTGCATAATCTATGGGTCATGGTGTGAATAAGGGCTAAAAGGATCCCATTAGGAGGTTGGAAATAGGATGGAGTTATTGAGAGTTTGTTGTGTTTGTAATGTTGTCTTGAAATTGCTTAATGAACACTTAGAAGAAATGTGATCACCTCATACTAAATGAGTTCAGAGGGGTAAGATTGTGTTTTTTTATAGTTATATATGTCTTAGGAGGCTATATAATTAATTCCACACCCATAGTTTGGGTCAATGAATTGGAAGAAGCTAAGTTGTAAAAATTGCAAAAAGTTGCTAGAGCAACTTTTGCAACTTTTCAATGTTGCATGATAACATTTGGGAAAAATAATGAAACTTTCCCTAAGACATTTATGAGTCAGAACCAATGGGAGAAAAATGATGGGGGAAATATTTAAGGTCTTCCATATCATTGTAAATGGGTTGGTAACATTCTGGCATGATTTATAATAGTGAATGTGTGACAATTTTCTAGTGTTTATACTATGAACTTGTTACAACTAGTGAAAATCATGCTCAATGGATTGAATCTGAAAATATTTCATTTTAGTTAGTTAGTGTAGAATCTTTAATTTGTTTTTGTAATTTAGTTTTTTTTCTTGTTAAGTTTTGGTTTGTGTAAATAAAATTCTGGTCTTTGGTTCATGTCCACTGGACTGTACAGAGTTGGTTCTAGAGAAATTGCTGTACTTTGAAACCCCCCTGTGGTAACCTTATGGAACTTGGAGGTATGAAATTATGGCCAATGCAAATTATTTTCCTTTTTGTAGAAGTCCAGAAAGTGATGGTTGATTTTTTTAAACTCTTTCCCTAGGCGAGCTCTTTCATTGCCCGACTAGGAAGAACGAGTAAAATAGTTGAATTACTTGTAGGAGAAGACTGTATTGACCAATACAATGAAATGTAGGTTTTTATAAGGTTCATACAAAGCCTTGGTGAAGAGACAAAGAGAATTTTAATCCATTGGAGTGGATTTCTCTTTGGAAGTTTGAAAACAGGCTTGTTTCCTTTTAAAATAGCCCAGTTAGGGTTTGGGTACTGCACAGACAGTGAGAACCCTAAGACCTCCAAAATATTGAAGAGATTAAAAATTGGTAATAGGAAAGGTGATTTTTTAATGGTTTTGTTTGGCACTTTTCTTAACTAAGGCACAAAAACCTCAGAATTAGGGCTAATTGATACCTACTAGCCTAGTAGGCCTAAAAACAAGGAAATTTGAGATCGATAGTAGAATGGAAAAAAGTTCAAGAAAAATGGAATTTTAGGTTTCAAGATTGGTTGGTTTGAAGGACCTAGAATATTTCAAGGTGATGGTGAAAGGGCTAGGAAGTTAGTAAAGGATCTTACCCTATGAGCTCAAGCAAGAAGAGTGAGCATATTGAATTGATAGAGAAGCTCTAGGAGAGTAGGAGGGAAAAGAGTGTTGAATCCTCCTAAGGTAGTAGGATTGTGGTAAAAATAAACTATAGGTGGTCCTAAAAGGGACTAGAGAGGAGAAAAGAGTAGCTCATTTGAGGAGCATCCCTATCAAAAACCCTTAAGAACCCTTAGCATGACCTATTATGACATAATAGGACTTATTATGACATAAGACCCTTAGTAGGATCTGTTATGACATAATACCCCTTAATATTACCTATTACAACATAAGACCACTTAAGATTACCTATTACAAGATAAGACCCCTTAAGAGTCCCTAATATGACATAAATCCCCTTAAGATCGACCCCTTAGTAGGGCCTACTTTGATATAATATGGTCTATTATGACATAATATGACCACTTTTGACATAATATAACCTATTGTGATATAAGACCACTTAAGATCACCTATTACAATATAAGACCCCTTAAAGAGTCTTGATTATGACATAGAACCCCTTAAGAACCCTTAGCATGACCTATTTTATGACATGTAAATGTTTGAATGTTTGAAGATGTTAAGTTGATAACCGAAATGCATAAGGATAATGAAAGACATTAAATCAATTAATGGATTATATTGTCAATGATGTCAACTTGATATAATCTAATTGGTTATAATTAAAGTGTCAAAGACTTCAGAGAATTAGAGAGATAAAGATTATGTTTTCTGTAATGCATAAAAGACAAGTATTCACAATGTGACTACAAACACCGATGCTCAGTGGAACTCGATGGATAGAGATCATCGATAGTCAAGTCACAGTGATAATTGAGCAAGAACACCGATGAGCATTACCAACTAGTAGAATCACAATCAAACCCAATGGCCAGAAACATAGTGTAAACCGACGGAGAAGCCCGAGGAGAACTGGAGTGTTGACTGACGCTATCAAAGAGTTAAACCAAAATTAACTGGAGTTCAAAAATGACAAAATATCTAGCTGGTAGAGGTAAATATAGAGTTAACTCGTAGTTATCATTGGTTTTCATTGACAAGATAAGCCAGATATAATTAAATGATTTAAAGCTGATTTGTCCAATTGGCAAGAAGATCTCAGCGAGATAAAATATGAGTTTTTCTTTAAATCTGATTGGCGAGAATTGTGGATCATGCCAAGATCAAGAAGACCAAGAACCTAACAATGGTGATATCATGTCTATAAAGGGACAACTCAATTCATTACGAATTGGTGTGGGGAGAAAAAGAGGATGCTAAAGAGAAACTGATGAAGAGCAACTTCATACAGTGTTGATCAACAAAATGAGGAAAGAGCTAAAGATTTATGCAGACACAGAGCAATAGAGAAGAACATCACCGAGTTGGATCAAAGTGGAGCAAATGTATAAACATAGTTGTATTGATCAGAATAGTTTTGTGAGATTACAATAGATTTGAAAATATGCAAGTATAAGTTGTATATGTGAACAGATCATACTGTTTAATTTTAACCATTGATTCAGAAAGTCTCTTAACCGAGCGGGATTTAAAGATCCTTTCTATATTGAGATACATCTAATAGAGTATCAAAAAGTTTGTTCATGAAGATAGCATGAGATGCCAGATACCTATTGACAGGCCAAGTGAGTGTTTGATCAAGGATGGTAGCATAGAAATGACTGATATCAAGTGACAGACTAAAATTTTAAATTCTCTAACAAGGTCACACCTAACAGTTTGTTTGTAACCTTTAACAGGGTTGGCTCTTCACTGAGCTCACTTCAGAAGAGTGAAAATTTTGGGCTACCGGTCCCAAGAAGTTTTTCCCTCAACAGGATTTCCAAGTTAAAAATCTATGTGTCAATGTGTTTATGAGTCATTAATTTAGTATTTTTCATTACACTTAACTTAATTGGATTGATAAGTATACTCTAGATAATTTACTGTCTTTTGGTAAATTAACAGACTGCTATTCGGTAAACATATAGTAGAAGGTTTTAGAAAGCATTCCGAGCAGTAGTAAATTGATATAAGTATTTGGAGGCATTAATCTTATAGGACTAAAGATAACTATAGGTATAATATTGTGGTACTAAGTTTTGAGGGTTGATTATTGGAATATTTTTGAGGCCACTGAGTCACCCCCCCTCTTAGTTATTACTAACACTGTTATGACTTAATATAACCTATCATGACATAAGACCATTAATAACACCTATTATGACATGATACCTGACCTATTATGACATAAGACCCATTAAGATGACTTATTATAATATAATACCCATTAGTATGACCTATCATGACATAAGGCCCCTTAAGATGACATGTTATGACATAATACCCCTTACTATGACCTATTATGACATTATATCAGGCTTAGTAGGACTTATATATTATGAAATTATAAGCCTTAAGAGGACCTATTATTCAACATAATTACCCTTAATAGGACCTCTAGATAGATGTTTAAATGAACTATATAGATGTAGGTCTCGTTAGATGTTTAAATTTACTTATGATATGTTTAAATGTAATGTATAGTTAGATATTTTTTAAAATATTATACTTATTACATGTTTCTTGAGTAAAAGATGCTCTCTCTCTCTCTCTCTCATATACATCATTTAGAATTATACATGTATAATTTTAGATTTTAATATTAGTTTTAATTTTACATGCACTTGTAGTTAAATATTCACATTTAACACACATTACCCCTAGATGGCTACACATGATAGAGATGATGTACCTTAGGATGTACCAGGTCATGATGTACATTAGGGTGATGCACCGAAGGGTAAATTTCCTGATGTTGGTGCACGCCTTGTTCCACCTTGTATTCTAGATATTGCAAGCATATTTCAAACTAATCGCACAAAGATGGACTGACTGCCAGAGTCCATCAGTAGATCTGAGGAGTGTTTGTACAAAGATATTTTTAGTGCTATATTGAGGAGTCTTGAGGATTTTAATATGAGGTTGAGATCTCATTCTTCATTTACACTATAGGTTTTTAGACTTTTTTCGAGAGTTGAGAGATGAGGACTTGGGTGATGTGTCCATAGAGATGGTCCAGAGCCATGTCACTAAAAAGATCATCAAGTGAGAGGTCTTCCCACATTATGATGGGATGAACAAGATGAGGGGATATCAGGTTACACGGTGCATCATTAATCAAATAGATTTCATGATATACCCTCGATTCCTTGTAACACATGGTTGTTATCCTAATAACGACCATATTCCATTTTATTTTGCCTAGAAGTTGTACAATGAGATCTGTTTGGATCTCAACATAAAATATATAGATCTTCCTAAATATTTTAGTCAAGGGCACGATAGAGGCATTGATAATGATCAATATTGTAGGGTTGATCAAGTTGTACCTTCCCACAGATTTCTTGTTGGGCAGAGGACTCTACCAGTGGCACCAGTGAAGGTTGCTACCATCAATAGATTTATCATTTCTTCCCAGAGGGAAGTAGTTGACTAGATAGGGAAGATTGTATTTGCAGCCACCACCATTACTTCTAACACACTTGGCAGATATATTTTGACAAGACCAAGTTGACTGATTCATCTTATAAGGTATCATCTAATACTACAGGCTCGAGCGATGAGGCGTATAGAGATGCAGGTCTTCCTATGCCAGATGAGATATGAGCACTTTCTGGACAACAAATTCACTTGGATTTGATGCTTTTTTTTTTTGGAGGATATATTGTAATCATATTCCTATATTTTAGACTTGTAGAGGATACTGACACTGTTTATTAGAGATCTCATCAGAGTTGTGCATGGTCATATAGTTCCACCAACCTAGGAGACGCCATCGAGTTGTACACAACATAGTTCACAACACAGTTCACAACACTTTACCCAACACTCTACACCCATAGATCACTCTGTACTTGTAAAAGAAAGGATATGAGTTGGAGATGTCCACATCATAGCTGAAGGCGTAGAGGCATTTAAGAAGAAGTTGTGAGGGTTGAGTTAGGTCAGCATAGGCACTAATATAGGATCCTCTATGGATATGTTATTGCATCCAGGTTTTGACTCTACACCACTCCCCTCTCAGCTATGCATCCCCCTACACTCCTCATTACTAGAGAGGTTTGTGACTGGAGATGATGTAGGTGATGCATCTTCTTTTGATGCTATGTTGGTGCATGACGATGATCCTCCTACTCCTTAGACCCATGTATTTAATTTGATTTCTTTTTAACATCAATGTACACTTATTCTATTTTTAGTTTATAATGAACAATTAATTGTAGTCACATGTACTAATGTACATAGATGTATAATATTTTTTAGGCACATTTAATATAGCATATTAACTCTAGTGTGGGCTCAGAGCATGTTCGCAGGAAAGATTTGTTGGATGTGACACCTACTAGTGGTCAGGTAAGTTTTAAATATACTTTTAAATGTGTGTGTATATATAAGTGTATTTATATATTTTAAATAATTTACATAATTATATATGTGTATATAACCAATTGTTGTACTAAAGTTGCAGGGGTTGGTTGTTGCTTCATAGCTAGAGGATGCTCATGATACTCAGGAAGAGGGTCACTCTATTTGTATGTGTCTGGATGACTCCTTAATTTAGGACATGTTGTAGATCTTTGATTCAAGACTTATTATACATTTCATTATTATATGTTTGATATTTATGTGTTACATTAATGATTTGACATATATCTAGATTTTTATATACTCTGGATGTGTGCATAGATGATTTATGTGTTTCTGTTTGACATCTATATTATCTATGTGTTACATTTATGATTTGACATTATATAGATTTATGATTGGCATCTAGATGATTTATACATGTGTTTATGTTTGACATATATATAGATGTACATGCTTAAATCTATACATGTTTATGATTTGATCAAATTATTATACATAAATGATATGATTAGATGCTCATACATAGATGATTTGATTTGATTGGATGATTTTATTACATAGACATATTTAATCTTAACACCAATTTGACATTAATTGAATACAAGCAATAATCTTATTAAAGAATATTTAATCTTAATACATATTTGACATCAATTGAATACAAAGAATTGTCAAGTAACATATATAATGTTCATGTATAATATTAACAAAAAATATTTAATGTTAACACCTATTTGACATCAAAAAATATAATCAAGTATGTCAAGTAACACATATAATACATGTTTAATCAAGTATCATATATAATACAAGCAATAATGAAGTAATTTAATCAAGTAACATATATAAATCAAGCTATAATCAAATGTATCCATCATATGTTTAAGTATCTTTAATCTTTAATCTTAACACACGTATTTGATATCAATTGAATACAAGCAATAATCAAGTAACATATATAACACACATGTATATAATCTTAACAAATAAGCTTTAATCTTAATGCCTATTTGACATCAATTGAATACAAGCAATAATATAGTAATTTATTTAACACATGTATTTAATCTTAACAAATAATCAAGCATGTCCATCATATGTTTAAGTATATCAACAAATAATCCAAGTATAATCCATCATATGTTTAAGTATATCAACAAAGAATATTAAAGCATATAATCCATCATATGTTTAAGTATTTATCAACAAATTTATTTCATCATAAATATATCAAGTCCTAAAACATGAAATATGTATGTAATATTAATTAGACCACCTCAAGTGGTTCAAACCGCTCATGGAGAATGTGCAATAGTCTCTCATGATCCTCACTATCTAGTCTCCACTTACGATGTCCCCATTGGGATTTAATTGCATGGAGACAAAGGGAGGTAGAAAGTACTAGATGGCTATATTGAAACACCTTATTATCAGGTTGATAATAAAAAAAGTGAATCCCACGTTGGACTATTTTGAATTGTTTGAAATATGCTCCCTCTAAAATAACTGAACCTGCCCCACAAATTTTAAACACATTTAAAACAGTTTATTAAACTTGTTAATATACATAAAGGGGACAAATTATGAATTTCATTTTTAAAATTTGAATATAGGACGTAAAATTTAAACAAGAATATATATATATCACATGTATAATTTAGACAAGTGCAAACCTGTTATGTCCCAAAATACTCAGTGTGGTACCGCTTGACTCATTCTTAGTGATGTGCTAGCCTCGTTTGGTGAAAACAATATCTTACACCATTCAACAACATCATGTGCATCTTTTATACGAACTCCCTGATAATTCATTTGATACTTTTGTAGAGAAGATTTGATGCTAGATCCAACACCATCATGTTCACCCTTTCCATGTCCACTCTTAAAGAAACCCCAAACATGTGGTATATTTTCATTATGATTATATCTACATAGTGCATAAAATGGTCTAGATGATTTGAGTTGTGTCGCACATCCATCTAACCAAACATAATGCTTATCAATTTTTATGCCCCTTTATTTCAAATTTGCAAAGAATTCTTGAAGCAGTGTTCTACATAATGAATATGTTGGTACTCTCAAATTTGGCAAATATTTGGAGTGACCAGTTTAAAATTTTCTCTAAGGCAAGGTGAGTACCCCTAAAAACATTTCGAAGAAGCCTATTTGGAGTGCAAGTAAATTATGACCTGATGATTTGTATGAGATACTAATCAGGGAGCATTTGCAAAACCTATCATAGAGTAAATAAAATGAGTCACAACTTTAAAATATTAGATTTGATGTGTTTTGAAGAAAGTCATTCAGAGGTGTTTTCATAAATCTGCATTTTGCGCATTGCCTGATTATAGAAAATGACCTACTTCGCATGCTTGCATCCTTGGCTAGATAAAGTTTCATGATATAAGGATGGGTATGAGGTGTTGTAGGCATGAGAGAGAATCTTAATTCTCATTTTCAGATTCCTATGACTTCATATGATGATTTTGGGAAGGCCATTCTGTTTACAATTAATTCAGTTTCCCAAAATGTGAAGTGCAGAATTATGAAGTTGTTGACTTTGAGGTCTTACAAGTTTACACCCGGTTGAATGGAATATAAAATTGAATGCTCCCCTACATTGTAGGCATGGAATTGTGCTACCATGAATATTTTCAGGCCATGATGAATTCATTTTCCCAGTTTGCCAATCTGATTCCGTTTGCAGTTTATAACATATTAATGTAGATCAGTTGCACAGTTTAGTCGAAGGCCCTGTTCGTGATGTTATATCTTGAATAGCGTGATCGGACATATCAATAAAATGGTACCCCTATATTATAGACCAAATTTACCTTAAGTTTTCAAGGTCTTGAACCCTAGGGGTTTTGTATGCATGCTTTTCCAGATGCTTTTCATTTGCAAAAATAGTATTCATCGTGTTGTCATTTTATGTAATTCCAAGTGGCTATCTTCAAGGATCTGCCAAATGTGTCTTGTTGATCATCATGAACCACCCTTCTGGATCCATACTCTCCATATAACATACTTCCAATACCCAGAAGCTCAGGTCTTCAGGAGGTCGTTTGACTTGTTTTCAAAATCAGAACCAGATGTATTTCATTGTTTCTTGACAGGGTAATTTGCAAAATAGTTCTGAAGAGGCAACTTGACTGTTTAAAATATCATGACTGGTTGGGTTTCATCTGATGTCACTTTGCAGTATGGAATAATGTCAACCATGGAACATGTGTTCCCAGTGCCACGTTCTGGTTACTTGATTTCATCAGTTTTTAAGTCCAACCCCAGAGGCCAGATACCATTAATGAGTTAAAATTGCAGAATTGTAAAGGTCAGTTTTAAGTGATTGCCAGTTCATTAATCTAAGTTCCACAGTTGATCAGGTTATTTTTGTCAAGAGTGAAAGTGGTTTTCAGGAGTGGTGATCCCAGAGACTTTCAGTTTATTTGTGGAGTTCAATACTCAGTTTATGAAGTCTTAAAGGGCATATTATCATGTTAAATCATTTTATGATTTAAATAATGGTTTTTATGGATATGTGCCAATGAAGTTAACAATATGTATATTTGGGAGCATAGACAAGTCTTGGAAACTACTGAGAAAATGCACTCGCAAGTGTCAAGAGGATTCAACAACTTTTTCTATATTTTCTCCTGCCTACACCAAATTGAGAGCTGATGAACCAGTGTGTGAGGATATGGAAATTGAGTTGTGGTCTAATAAATGCTTAAGATTTAAAAAGCACCCTTTCAATATTGGGATTGGGATTGGAACTGACTTGTTCAATTCCAGTGTTTAATTGAACCCAAGTGATGATTCTAGCATGCGCAAAGATTTGGGAGACATTTCAATGTCATTACAGATGTAAAACCGAATATTTTTATATGTTGCACAACTTACTAAAGAATTCAAAGCAAAGAATTTAATACAAGATAACTCAAATTAAATTGATGAGGGCTTGCACAATATGGAGGGCAACAAAATACATCAAAATGCATTGCAAAGAAGCACAAGGAGACACAGTTTCATACTGCAAGTCTTTAAACCCAAACACCTATCTTCTTTTCTTCTTATGCATTAACTTGAATGCAAATGATATAACTTTAGAGGAATGGAAGCCATGGTGATGTCTTCCCAAATTCCTGCCATGGTGAAAAGGATTATAAATAATATGAGATTATTGGAAGGAAAAGATGTGCCATTCGAAGAAGGAAGAGTTCAGATTTTTGAATGCAATTTGCAAACCATAGGCTGTGTGAGCAAGTAGAAGACTTGCACAATATGGAAAAGGAGTCCATAAAAAGGACAAGTGTGTTGATTTAGGGGGTAACAATTTGTTTCACAAGCCAAATCTGCTGATAAGAATCCCATAAATTATGAGATGATTATGCAGAGGAAAGATTAAATAAAGATTTTGTAAACACGAATTTGGAGGAGACAAAAAAAACAGTCATATTGCGGGGGCATAACTTCCAATTCCACTGTTGGATCATTCTCATTTTTGGATATGTTGTCTCAAATATAATTCTCCAGATTCTCACCAGAGTGATCTTCCAAATTCATCTTGTTTTGCAAGATACAGTTGACTGTGTGCAACACTGTCTAAACAACTCATAACAGTCACAAAATGAATTATCCCACATTCACCGGGTGGGGTAAGCTTTTAACATTTTTATAGCATTGTGATCACATAGTATTTCAAAGTAAAGAACTTGATTTCTTGGTGGGAGAAATGAAGAATGCTATGTTACCTGGTGTTGGACCCCATCATTTTGGAGGGAAAATGTAAAAGCTTTAAAATCATGGAGAAGATTAGTCCCACATTCACCAAGAAAGGGAAAATATGGATGTTTAAAAGGTAAAGCGCTTAGTAGGTGATATGAAGATGAAGCTGGAGGATATGCATGTGCAGGTGGCAGCTGCATTGGGAAGTGTGCTTAGAGGATGAACACCCAATTTTGGTGGGACCCGCAGGGCTGACATGGCAGATGAGTTGGCTTATAGACCTGCAGATTGGGCATGAATCTCGAGGTGGTCGAAATCAATGGATGACTTAATGGCTTAATGAGAAAGTTGCAAAGAGGATATGATTAAGAATAAGAGGTAATGTGCAGGAAAGGATTTAATATGTGCAGATATTAAAATAAAAAATGTGAAATATCATCTAAATTCAATAGTCTAACTATTGAGAGAAGACATGCAAATTTAAATTTAAAATTGAATATGCATACGATGGAAGAGTTGATTTAATGGTTGAGGGGGAAAATTTTGTCCAAAATACCAAGTATCATATACTGTCATGAAGGTCTCAAAATGAGGAATTTGTTTTTGCAATTCATTTTGGTGCAGGATAAAATCGGTTTGAGTAGAATGAAGAAACAATGAGTCGGCTTAAATTTGGAAAAAACAAAGAAGATGTTTCTGCAGATAAAATCAAATTTTTGAGTAGTTGTAAAAGGTTCAGTTCAAGATATTTGGGAGAAGGTACAGGTGTTGGAGGGAGGATGAATTTGATGGTTTTTCTCTTTCTACTTATGCAGATTTCTTCCATTGTTATAGGGTTCCAAATTCTGGTCTCCATAGTGAGTTGCAGAGTACTGGCTCCAGGGGTGTCCAGTTATTTCATGGTTCCTTTAGGATATAGTTTATTGGACTGTATTAGCTTTGTTATAAGATAGAATAGATGTTTTTCATATCTTTTGCATATTGTTGAAGTGGTAAATGTTGTAGATCAGATTGGTACAGAAGCAAGATTCATCACACTTAATGCAAGTTTTCTCAGATTCAATTCTCTCCTCTGTGTTGTTCATTTGGATTATGAATTTTCTGATTCATTGTATGGATTCATCTATGTATGTGTTATTAGTCCTTAGTTCTGATTTATAATTAGATTAAATAAAGCTATGGATATGACACAAGTTTCATCTGTTTTGCATAAGGATTTGTATAAGTAGTGTATGGTCTGATATCATTTGTATTCATGGATTTGAGTCTCTGACAAAAGTTTTTTTCTGTATGCTGCTCCTGAACTAGAAGTATTGCCCAATGGACAAGGCATTGATCAGAAATCAATATATTCCTTATTGATACATGACAAATCAGTCTTGGCTATGTGTTTGCAAATTGAATTTAAACTCTGAATATCTGAAGATTTTATGTGGTTTGTGGTTGTATTAATCTCATGCTCCACTTCAAGGTCGATGTTCAATGGGTGATTAGTCGGTCACCTAGTATCTCCCGGTCGTGTTGAAGCCTTTGTGAGATTGCTGCTGATTGATGCCAAACAAAGTATTGAAGGAATTGAAGGGTGTCCCCCCCTTGGTCTTGCAGAACCTAAAGCGTAGGATAGATCTGCATCCTTGTTAATTGTTCCTTTTCAGTCTTGGTTAATACAGGGAGTTGGCTACTCTATAAAATCTATCAGAAAGTGAAAAGGTTGATGTTCAATAATCACAGCATAAAAAAGAACCAACAAAATGTTGACTCCGCTGGGGAGAGATGTAAGAAATGTTTTTGAACTTCCAAAGAATCTCTGATTTTATTTTTGTCATAAATAATTCAGGTTTATCAAGTTGAGCTAGACTCCTAGCCTGTTTATTTATAAATCTAGTCGTTTCTGCCATATCCATTTGAGGATAGAGTTTTACAAGTTTGTAAATTTGAAAGTTCTTCAGATCCTAATTGTCAGCCTGGTTGTTGTTTTTAAAAGAATTCTGAATGTCTTCTTTGTGAAAGAAATGTGTTAGATCCAATTGACTTGCTGAAAGTCTGCTATCTTTGTTTGAGTGCCAACTTGTCCTTTTCCTATTGATGTTTTATTCATTCTCATAGTAGTGAGTGGAGACTCTGAAAGATCTCTACACTAGTGTGCATTTAATAAATAAATTTTATGATTAATGTGAGACACTTGCAACAAGGATTTAGCAGATGCTCAAAAGATTCAATGGTGGATCGACCAAATTAGAAAGGAATAAGGAGATTTACAGCAACAAGATAATTATCCAGGTAATCCTCATTTTCTTTGAGAAATAATCAAGAATTGTTTCCCTATCAAGTGATAGCAACACTAGTTAAAAGGGAAAAATATTAAAATATGGTTTGCATACTACTGTGTTGTTAGTTTTAGCCTTTATCTTTGGTTGTGGTATGCAAGTTGTTTAAAAAGTTTGGTCAAGTTCTTTATGGTCAAATTGAAGTGTTCATGAAGGCATTTGGGAATGAATTTTGTTTGTTTCTAGCCTTGTGTATGTTGAGAGTAACCATGCCTTATAATATGTCTCAACAATATAGTAAACAGGGTCTCAACATTAAGTTGTATGCAGCCCTGAATTTCAATGGCATTCTGGGTTACCCTAATTTTATTCCATCCAAAATTAGAAAACATTTGCTTAAGTTTAGGGGTATAAAAGATGAATTGGCTGAGAAGCATTTGAACGAGTTCATTAAAATGATAGAGGATTTTGATGTTGTCCATGAGGATATCATTATGAAGTTGTTTGCACAATCTTTAACGGATGAGGCAAGAGAATGGTTCTCATTTTTGTTACCACAATCTATTAGCTCATGGAAAGAATTGGAAGAAGCATTCAATGAACAATACAAGGAATGGGTTAGTGAATATCATTTGATTGCTGATTTATTTGATACTCATATTGAAGATGAGGAGATGGTATGTAATTTCAATCTCAGATTTATGAAGACATTGAAGAAAATTCTAGAGAAGTGTTGACCCCAAGATGCCATGGCTTTGGTTATATACTTGTGTGCATTTGATAAAAAGATGAGTTACAAGCTGAGAGATAAAGAACCTCATAATTTATATCAAGCATGTCAGATGGTGAGGGACATTGAAGGAATGATAAAGTTTGGTTTGATGAGAAGTTATAAATCTGAAAATACATTTTCTCTTGGGACCACATATAGAACTGAATATAAAAGTGCATAATCTCCATGGAATTCTCATAATGTTGGTGAGTTTGCTTCCCTAAATGACACATAGATGACAAATACAAATCAGATTGAGAATGCAGATTTCAACCAGCAGTATAAAGTTTCCGCTAATTCCTCTTCACATATTCAGTTTCAAGTTGAGACAAAGGTAAAAGAGCAAGTAAGGGATGAGATTTTTTTAGCAATAGAGGCTCAAAGACAGCCTTCTAATGATCACGTAAGTGATAAATATGCTGAAGATGTTGTAAGTGTTGATTCATATAATTATCAGCCTGCTGCTCCAATTGTAAAATTGTTTCATGTATCACATAGCAACGCTGATTGTGTTTCTCATGAGGCTGATTTTGAACCAAGAAGTTGTATGATGTACTCGGAAGAAATGGATAAGCCTCAGCATGTGTTTACTCTAGCTCTATGTATCCCAAACATTGTCCATGAAGAACTGATTGATGTGTGTATTCATGAATCCAAACTTGCAAATAATTATGTATGTGATGTGTTAGCACAAGAGCTTCTTCACACAGTTGGTGATGTTCCTTTTCAGCATTCTCATTAGCAAGATGATGATTCAGATTTTTCTCTCATGGATGAGGATGACTATGATTTTAAATTTTTTTTATGGATATAATGAATTTCTTAATCCAATCTTTGATGGAGAAGTAGATATGGAGCAACTAATGCTTTGCTTTTTAGATTTTGAGAAAGGTTCCGTGTGGTTTCTAATCCTTTGTATGAGGACATAGTTGAAAGTTCAGTTGATTTGAATGATATATCAGATTATGAAAAGAATGAATATAGGGACCAGGATGAAATATTTGATTCAGTATCCTTCTCTAATGATCAATATTCTTCTAGTATTGATTTTTAAGATTCTTTTAGCTTGGAAATGAATGAAGTTTCTTATTATGAACCAAGTCTAAAATCAGAAGTTACAACTCGAAATCATCTTCTGGAATATTGGTCTAATATGTATGGGGTTGAGTGTGAGAATCCTTTCTTTGATGTCCAAGAATTTGTTGAGGTAAATCATTATGATGTTGATTATGGGGTTGAGTTTGAATGTTTCAAATTTCCATGGTAGCCAGTTGAGTATTTATTTGAGCATGTCAAGAAGATTGATAATGAAGAATATCATGTTGCATATGAGTGTTCACCATGTAGTGAATGCAGAGGATAATTTTCAGATTATGGATATTTTCAGCCAATGAATGATTTGGTTATGCCACAAAATGATAGGTGTGATAACAATGAGAAGTGTGATAGTGGCATGAGTTGTACAAAGAATTTTCAGAATGATCGATTGCTTGGAAAGAAGTTTTACAGAATGATCATACTGTTGAATTATGAAAATCAGACATTTGATAGGGGTAAGTGATGATTTCATTTTGATGGTGTAAGGACATTTGTGAATATTGTACGTGTTGTATAGTTTCTTTGATTCAGTTGTGTGTTAGGTGTTTGCTGCTTTAAATAAGGAACCGGTTTTGGAAAGTTAAAAGGAAGTCCAATTTTTGAGTGGTCTGCTCAACCAAGAGATTCTAAATTATCTAAGTGCCCACAAGGGCATGTGTCCCCAGACAGAGCCACTATTGGTACTCTCAAATTTGGCACAAATTTGGAGTGACCAATTTAAAATTTTCTCTAAGGCAAGGTGAGTACCCCTAAAAACATTTCGAAGAAGCCTATTTGGAGTGCAAGTAAAGTATGACCTGATGATTTGTATGAGATACTAATTGGGGAGAATGTGAGAAACCTATCATAGAGTAAATAAAATAATTCACAACTTTCAAATATCATATTTGATGTGTTTTGAAGAGGGTCATTCAGAGGTGTTTACACAAATTTGCATTTTGCACATTGCCTGATTATAACAAATGACCTACTTTGCATGCTTGCATCTTTGGCCGGATAAAGTTTCATGATATAAGGATGGGTCTAAGGTGTTGTAGGAATGAGAGAGAAGATTCATGTTCATTTTAAGATTCCTATGACTTCATATGATGAGTTTGGGAAGGCCATTATGTTTACAATTAATTTAGTTTCCCACAATGTGAAGTGCAGAATTATGAAGTTGTTGACTTTGAGGTCTTACAAGTTTACACTCGGTTGAATGGAATATAAAATTGAATGCTCCCCTATATTTTAGGCATGGAAATGTGATACTATGAAGATTTTTAGGCCATGATGAATCTGTTTTCCCAATTTGCCAATCTGATTCCGTTTGCAGTTTCTAACATATTAATGCAGATCAGTTGCACAGTTTAGTCGGAGGCCCTGTTTGTGAGGTTATATCTTGAATAGTGTAATTGTTCATATCAATAAAATAGTACCCCTACATTATAGACCAAATTTACCTTAATTTTTCAAGGTCTTAGATCCTGGGGGTTTCGTATGCACGCTTTTCCAGATGCTTTTCAATGCAGAAATCAGTATTCCTCATGTTGTCATTTTCTGTAATTCCAAGTGGCTATCTTCAAGGACCTGCCAAATGTGTCTGGTTGATCATCATGAACCACCCTTATGGATCCATACTCTCCATATAACATACTTCCAATACCCAGAAGCTCAAGTCTTCAGGAGGTCGTTCGACTTGTTTTCAAAATCAAAACCAGATGTATTTCATGGTTTCTTGACAGGGTAATTTGCAAAATAGTTTTGAAGAGGCGAATTGAATGTTTTAAATCTTGTGAATGGTTGGGTTTCATCAGATGTCACTTTTCAGTATGGAAGAATGTCAACCATGGAACGTGTGTTCCCAGCGCCACATTTCGGTTACTTGATTTCGTTAGTTTTTAAGGCCAGCACCAGAGGCTAGATGCCATTAATGAGTTAAAATTGAAGAATTGTAAAGGTCAGTTTTAAGTGATTTCCAGTTCATTAATCTAAGTTCCACAGTCGATCAGGTTAGTTTTTTCAAGAGTGAAAGTGGTTTTTAGGAGTGGTGATCCCAGAGACTTGTAGTTTATTTGTGGAGTTCAATACTCAGTTTATGAAGTCTTAAAGGGCATATTATAATGTTGAATCATTTTATGATTTAAATAATGGTTTTTATGGATATGCGCCAATGAATTTAACAATATGCAGATTTGGGAGCACACAAAAGTCTTGCGAACTACTGAGAAAATGCACTCGCAAGTGTCAAAAGGATTCAACAACTTTTGCTATATTTTCTCCTGCCTACACCAAATTGGGAGCTGATGAACTAGTGTGTAGGATATGGAAATTGAGTTGCGGTTTGATAAACGCTTAAGATTGAAAAAGCACCCTCACAGTATTTGGATTGGGATTGGAACTAACTTGTCCAATTATAGTGTTTAATTGAACCCAAGTGATGCTTCCAGCCTGTGCAAAGATTTGGGAGACATTTCAATGTCATTACAGATGTAAAACCGAATATTTTTATATGCTGCGCAACTTACTAAAGAATTTGAAGCAAAGAATTTAATACAAGATAACTCAAATGCAATTGATGAGGGCTTGCACAATAGGGAGAGCAATGGAATACATCAAAATGCATTGCAAAGAAGCACAGGGTGACACAGTTTCAAATTGTAAGTCTTTAAACCCAAACATCTATCTTTTTTTCTTCTTATGCATTAACTTGAATGGAAACGATATAACTTTAGAGGAATGGAAGCCATGGTGACGTCTTCCAAAATTTCTGCCATGGTGAAAAAGATTATAAATAATATGAGACTATTGGAAGGAAAAGTTATGCCATTCGAAGAAGGAAGAGTTCAGATTTTTAATGCAATTTGCAAACCATAGGCTGCGTGAGCAAGTTGAAGACTTGCGCAATATGGAAAAGGAGTCCATACAAAGGAGAAGTGCGTTGATTTAGGGGGTAAAAATTTGTTTCACATGCCAAATCTTCTGATAAGAATCCCATAAATTATGAGATGATTATGCAGAGGAAAGATTAAATAAAGATTTTGTAAACACAAATTTGGAGGAGACAAAAAAATAGTCATCTTGTAGGGGGAATAACTTCCAATTCCACTGTTGGATCATTCTCATTGTCGGATATGTTGTCTCAAATCTAATTCTACAGATTGTCACCGGAGCGATATTCCAAATTCATCTTGTTTCGTGAGATACAGCTGACTGTGTGCAACACTGTCTAAACAAATCACAATAGTCACAAAATGGATTATCCCACATTCACCGGGCGGGGTAAGCTTTTGACATTTTTATAGCATTGTGCTAGCATTACATTTCAAAGTAAAGAAGTTGAGCTCTCTGTGGGCGAAATGAAGAATGCTATGTTACTCAGTGTTGGACCCCATCATTTTGGAGGGAAAATGTAAAAGCTTTAAAATCATGGAGAAGATTAGTCCCACATTCACCAAGAAAGGGAAAATATGGATGTTTAAAAGGTAAAGCGCTTAGTAGGTGATATGAAGATGAAGATGGAGGCTATGCATGCGTAGGTGGAAGGTACATTGGGAAGCATTCCTGGAGGATGAACACCCAATATTGGTGGGACCCGCAGGGCTGACATGGCAGATGAGTTGGCTTATAGACCTATAGATTGGGAATGAATCTCGAGGTGGTCAAAATCAATGGATGAGTTAATGGCTTGATGAGAAAGTTTCAAGGAGGATATGATTAAGCCATTAAGCCATTCTGCCACATGGCACCTCAGACACATGGCAAGATTCAGTGTAGAGTAGAGGTGGCGCTTCCACAGTGAATCAGAGAATGACACATGGAAGGATAAGAGGTAATGTGCAGGAAATGATTTAATATGTGCAGATATTAAAATAAAAAATGTGAAATATCATCTAAATTCAATAGTCTAACTATTGAGAAAAGACATGCAAATTTAAATGTAAAATTGAATATGCATACGATGGAAGAGTTAATTTAATGGTCGAGGGGGCAAATATTGTCCAAAATACCAAGTATTATATACTGCCAAAAAGGTCTCAAAATGAGGAATTTGATTTTGCAATTCATTTTGGTGTAGGATAAAATTAGTTTTAATAGAATGGAGAAATAATGAGTCAGCTTAAATTTGGAAAAAAACAAAGAAGATGTTTCTGCAGATAAAATCATATTTTTGAGCAGTTGTAAAAGGTTCAGTTCAAGATATTTGGGAGAAGGGATAGGTGTTGGAGGGAGGATAAATCTGATGGTTTTTCTCTTTCTACTTATGCAGATTTCTTCCATTGTTATAGGGTTCCAAATTTTGGTCTCCATAGTGAGTTGCAGAGTACTAGCTCTAGGGGTGTCCAGTTATTTCATGGTTCCATTAGGATATAGTTTATTGGACTGTATTAGCTTTGTTATCAGATAGAATAGATTTTTTTCATATCTTTTGCATATTGTTGAAGTGGTAAATGTTGTAGATCATATTGGTACAAAAGTAAGATTCATCACACTTAATGCAAGTTTTCTTAGATTCAAGTCTCTCCTCCGTGTTGTTCATTTGGATTATGAATTTTTTGATTCATTGCATGGATTCATCTATGTATGTGTTATTAGTCCATAGTTCCGATTTAGAATAAGATTAAATAAAGCTATGGATGTGACACAAGTTTCATTTGTTCTGCATAAGGATTTGTATAAGTAGTGTATGGTCTGATATCATTTGTATTCATGGATTTGAGTCTTTGAAAATAGTTTGTTTCTGTATGCTGCTCCTGAACTAGAAGTATTTCCCAATGCACAAGGCACTGATCAAAAATCAATATATTCCTTATTGATACATGACAAATCAGTCTTGGCTATGTTCTACAAATTGAATTTGAACTCTGAATATCTAAAGGTTTTATGTGGTTTGTGGTTGTATTAATCTCATGCTCCACTTCAAGGTCGATGTTCAATGGGTGATTAGCTTGTCACCTAGTATCTCCCGGTCGTATTGAAGCCTTTGTGAGATTGCTGTTGATTGATGCCAAATAGAGTATTGAAGGCATTGAAGGGTGTCCCCCCCTTGGTTTTGTAGAACCTAAAGCATAAAAGGATGGATCCACATCCTTGTTAATTGGTCCTTTTCAGTCTTGGTTGAATACTGGGAGTTGGCTACTCTATAAAATCTATTTGAAAGTGAAAAGGTTGATGTTCAATAATCACAACGTAAAAAAGAACCAAAAGAATATAATTCTCTTTATCATCACTTATATAAAAGATATATTCTTTATTGATGACCCATGCTTCAAATGTGCTTTGAACACCATCCAAATCTAACTGTGCATGTCTATAACACACCTTTTCCATAATAGTAATCTGGCCTGAAAAATAGTATTATGACTGAATGACCTTTTGATGAACAAAAGAATAGTTTTCTGCAAAATCAGCAATCAATATAATAGTTCCAAGTGAGAAATTGTCTCTCAGTTTTTGGAATTGTTGTGCTTGCCACTTTGCGAAAGAAAGCGCGATGAATGCAGGGTGGAATCAATTTTTTAAATCTCTCCATAAATGCACCAATAGTTATCTCATCTTCAACATATTCTAACCTTTTGCATTCTTTCCCAAATTTTATTTCATTCCTTACATATTTGTAACTCTTGAAATTTACCATCTTTGTCACCTCAATGTCTTCATTTTTCAAAGAGAAAAGAGCCAAATCAGCACATGTTTCACATATTCCTTTTATGCAATTTATTTAACCAGTTGCATCATGTCCTTTATCACATAAAATGGATGAGATGAACTCACTTCATCTACTAGGAGAAGCATTTTGAAAACCATAAGTGTCTTCTACAAACTTTCAAAAACTTGATAGTGGAGATTAAATTCGATATGATAACAACAAGTTTCAAATACTTTGTTTGTCCTCACATTACATGGTCTCAATCTTTCAAACAATGTTTGCCCAATATTTATATTAGGATTTGAGATACAAAATGACACATACGTTTCATGTTGTGTTGTGTCCAACCAATATTTTGTATGATAGTCATATTCAGTCTAATAATATCTCTATTGCTTGATGAAGGACGGGTATTATCATTCCAAAATGATGTGATCAAATTCTTGATTCCCTCCCCAATCCTATCAGAATGAGGATCTCTACACGTAATTTCCCAATTTCCTTCCAAGGTGCTATCATCCAAAATCATTCTCCTCTTAACATATCTTGATATCATTTTCCTACTAAAACCAATCTTAGATGAAAGCTAAGATATTTGTTTATTTTAGGGCATAGTATTACCTACAATGGCTTTTGATCGAGATCACTTCCCTATAGAGCTAAAGACTTTCCTAACATTTTCAATAATATCACTTTGCATGATGGAAATGTTTCTCTTTTTTATGTTGTTTTTACACTCAATAATTTTAATGGCTCTTGCAACTTTTTGTATAAGCACAATTGAAAGAAATCGGGCTTGTTCAAGTGTTTTGAAATTATCAAATTTAGCGATTATTTCCTTTGTTTTCTTATTTATTGACCTCTTCTTAGAGAGACTTAAGGGTTGAACATCAGAAAGTGATCTCAATTTCTCCACATCCATTGTAAGTAAATGATCTAGGTTTCTAATTAATTATTTTCTTTACAATTTGAGCTATATTTATATGTTCATCCATACCAATAGGATCAAGTGATCCTAACCCTTCTCCAGCTTCTATTTCTTGAGCTTCCATAGGGAGTGATCTAGACCCTTCTCCAACATCCATTTCTTCAACTTGGGTTGATCCTCGCGCCTGAGCTTCTCCTTCATCTTGAACTTTTTGATTGTGAGCTACATGCACAAAAACAAATTAGATTAGAAAAAAATAGAGAAAATTGAAAACGGAGACATATAAAACTCAAGCATGTGAATTTAGAGATGCATACCTTCTTTAGTTTTATACTAATATGCCAATGAAGCTTTGTGATTTTTTTTTCTCTAACACGTGACCTTTTCCTTGTAGATTTACTTTGCCTTCCCTTCTTGTTTCCCATCTCCATTCTTTAAAAAGTGCCTTTGAAAAAATTACCAGAGGTAAAAAAAACTTGCATATATATTAACTTGTCTGTGTTTCTATATAAAAACAATGAATTAAATGGATTTATGTTTCTAAAAAAAAGGAAAAAATACTTTTATTTATACGCAAATGAAAAGTCGTGACCAAAAAACAAAATTGGTTGACCTAGTTCGGGCGAACACACCTAGCAAAAAAATTTGATGATGTCATTTTTGTCATACATTTTTTAGGAGGTGTTCATGCAAAGGGGCCTTCACACGAAGCCTTTTTAACCCCTTCGTGTGAAGGGCTCTTCATGCGAAGGGGCTAAAAATGATTTTTTCTACTAAGGACAATAGAATTCTGCAACATTAATCCCTTTTAAGGTCTCAATCAAGTGCCAAATAAGATAATTTTTGAAACAAAAAATGCCAGATTATGCTACTTTGAACAACATTTACAATGACTATACTTTTAATATATATTGAGTTCATTGTGACTTTTTATTTTTCGTTTAATTAAACATAGGTTTTCTTGCCATTTAGCAACCTCTCTCTTTGACGCTTTGGGAAAACAGTAAATTAGGGAAACAAATTATGAAAAATATGTACAAAATAGGTATTTATGTTATCTTTTTATCAAAAAAGAAAAAAATGAATTTTGATATGTACATATCAAGTTAGAGTGATCTGAAAGAACGTATGTCTAAATTACAGTTAATGTCACTTCATAAGTCAATAAACTATAAAATTTTAAGCCAAATTGAATGAAACCAATTGGATCCTCTAGGTATTGGTGTTACAAACCTAACCTCAAAATAATTTGTCGTTAACATTTTTGAAAAAAAAATTATGTCTCGATCCGAATGATTGTCTCTCTTTAATAATGCAGATTTTTCATACAAACCACTTTTTGAAGAAGGAAAAATGTATATAAATCAATTCCAATTTTTTTAAAAAAATATATTTAGAAACTAGAAACAAAATACAAAAAGTAACTAGATTAAATCATCTTCAAATTCTTAATAGTTTTGTAGCAATATGTGTCCGAAAGTGAAGTTTTTTTCAGAATGTTCATTTCAGTGTCAAAGTTGGCCAAAAAGTGGGACACAGTAATGTGTGTTGTTGTTAGACACCAGAGGCAGTGAGCTAAGGGTTTTTTTGGCAATTGTACTACAGTGGTGGATTTCCTTTTTCTCTCTTCTTTCTCAGGGAAGTGATCTCTTTTGGGTAGTGATCCCACCTGCAGTGAGCATTCTGGTGGTGAGCCACCCATTGTAAAGATCACCTTAACCAATGTTTTATTCATGACAATTAATCTTCTCTGTGGTTTTTCCCATATCAGGTGTATGATTCTTCTGTGCACTCTTTCATGTTTACATCTGATTTGGTAAGCAAACAAGGTATTAATCAGTTATTTATGGATCTAAGAAAACTGATATAATTTAATTGACAATTGATTCACACCCTCTCAATTGTCCGGGGTATTCTACAGTGTGAGGATCATAGGTTTTGCGTTTATGCTATTGTCTTGAGGGGTTCTTTCATTTTAACTCTATAATTGAATAAGGGAATGATTTGATATTATTTTCTTTGTGCAAACCTTGGAATGATCCAATATTCAAATCAAAATCATTTTACCTTATATTATAGGAGTAGGATTAGTGTAGTTTTGTTTTTAGCATGTTTGAAGCTAAATGAGATTATGCATTGAAATTGTTAAATAGAAAACACCCATTGGATTAAGTCTGAAAATTATCCACTATTAGAATTTTATATTTGTTGTTCAAAGCATGTTTATGTTACATATAGATGTGTGAAATAGAAATACACTTTTGAGTTTCGTAGAGCTTTAAGAGAAGAAAACTTGTATAGTCTTGTTGTGTTACATTTTCTTGTCTTGAGTCTGTGGATAGGGTTGAAAGCATTGTCTAGATTTTCAATCCTATGGTCTAGGTTTTCTTATTTCTCTTAGGATTGAAGATAGCAAGAAAAATAGCTAATAGTCACAACTAGTCAAAATATGCTCATCAATCGTATGAGGACCTATAGTAAGAAAGTAAAATAATATCATTAGCAAGATTAGGTTTATGATTTATAGAATGGTCCATAATTATGATTTAATGACTAAACTCATAAATTTGACCAAAAAATTTAAACTGCAAGTTTATATATGGTATGAGGTAGAAAACACATCTGCAATATAATTTTCTTCAACTAGATCATCAAAGTAAAGACCACATCGAATTCATTTCTTCTATCTTTGTCCATTACATTTAATTTTACAAATTGATATTTGATTTCTCAAATTGACATATAATTTTCAATTATGACTTTTACAATTATTATTTATTAATCTAAATTAACTATTATTAATATGTATGCAACATAATAAAATAACCTAAATTAAATTGGAGAAAAATTATCTTCCATTACAAATAATTGAAAACTTCAATACGAGATTTTATTATTTAAATCTCTACTCAACTCCAAAATTGAGATATTTGATTATTTTTTTAAATTAGAGTACAAGTATTAAAATTATATTAAAATTTCATGATAAAAGCAAGAAGGTCCATGCTATACCAAAGAAAAAAGCTTAAAATCTTACTCAATTTTTTACACAACTCTCTAGTATATTAAATGATAATAAGAAAACAAAAATTCATTTTTCTTGAATCATTAAGAAAAAATAAACTAGGTACCAAAAGGAGGTGCAGTGATTACATTATAGTAAAATATACATTGAATAATATATTAGAGGGTACAAATCACAAAATATAAAATTGCATTTATTAGAAATTAGTAGAGTAGCTTATTGAAATAAAAGTGGTACTTTTGCATGATAGGTGGCTTATGTGAGTTACAAGATTGACAACTCGATGTCTCTTCATCTACCACTTGCCATCTTTTTCTATGTCAAATATATACTATTGCATTTAAATGTGTTGTTTCTCTCTTAATTTTGGAAAAAAAAATCAACATTTTTTTTTATAAATATATTTAGCATGATTTCAATGTTACCATAATTGTTTTCATTTCAATCTTGGCATATACATTTTTTAATTATATAAATGTTGACCTATTTCTTGTTTTCACTATCTAAGAAGCAGATCAAAAAGTATATAATATTAGAAATTCATACAATCTCTGACAACATCCCTCCTACATGTGTCACAATAGAAGCTTTGAAAACAAGGTATGAACATCCATCAAAGAATAACAAAACATAACAAAATTCCTATAAAAAAATGTGGTCCCATGGTTAGCAATGATCACACGATATGTACAAAAAGGATTTATTGGAAAAGCCTTAAAAACTTTCAAGAATTCGCAATGGGTAGGTGTAAAACTAGATTTAACAACATTTATCAACATCTATCAAAGAATAATGAAGGTAGATTTTTGTCAGATATAATTGTTGGAAATGCTTTGGTAGATACGTATCTAAAATGTTGAAGCACAAACAAGACACATGAGTTGTTTGACAAACTGCATCAAAGGGATGTTGTCTTATGAAATGCAATGGTTACAAGATTTAGGGAGATTTTTGCCAGATATTGATGTGGAATCATAGGCAATGCACCTGAATTGTTTGATAGAATGCCTCAAAGAGATATCATGTCAAGGAATAAAGTGAAATGATTGCAGATAGTGCCAAAATGGATTTTGTAATGAAGCTCTCTAAATCTTTGAATTAATGAAGCGTTCTTGAACGTACATCCGAACATTGTAACCTTTGTTTGTGTTCTCGTTAATAGATGAGGGTTGTGCATACTTCAATCATACTATTATATTCTTGAACACTTGTAAATATTTTTGGAATTCCAACTATGATTCAAAATTGGGCATCAGAACTTGAAAGAGGTCTAATAACCAACCCAACAACTTGATTAAGAAAGAATCTTAAGTGCTACAAGGTTTTGAAGACAATGTGAAGCCTTGATGATAATCTCAGGACTTAGCGTAAATTACTAATAATCATTGGCCTCTTAAAATAAAGTCTCAAAAATAATAGCATGACATATTGGACACTTGAAAATAACAATAATATCAAAGTATTTTGGAATTGTGCATTACCTGACTTACCTCATCTATACTTCATTAACAACACAAATAGTTGAAGCAAGGACTATAATTTCTAGTCAGACTCACTAACTATTTGATGAATTAGAGACCACTACTCTATCTTTTCCCAACATGTGCTATTACTTTTCTTTTGCAAAACAAACTCTAATTTCACTGCAATGATGTCAACTAAACCTGTGGTGGTTATGTGGACATGTTTTCTTGGTGCCAGTTGATCATAAATGCTACAAGCTTGCAACTTATGTTCTACATTAGAACATATATGCAACTACGGTTAGGTGTGTGAGGTTCAAATAGTAAGGATATTGATGAAAGAGTGGAACTAAAAAGATATTGTTACCCCTATTTTTGAACTTGATTGAACAAATTCCAAAACATTGATAAAATTATAAATCTGAGTTAGTTTGGCCGAAGCACATCCCTACCACTAACATACAATTCGAATTTCAAAACTTAACTTGTCCATAGCCAAAAGTTATGATCCTTTTTTTGGAAAACTAGTACTAAGTTTTGAAAAGGAAAAATATTGAATTACTTAATAAAATAATTTAATTAATTTAATATTTATCCTTTCCAAAGGTTTACAATTTGAAAATTCAAAAAATGCTTCATTTTTCTAAAAAATTTCATAAGTTAATCACCCAAAAACTTTAAAAGCATTAACCTCTCTAAAGTACACACAAAAAGAAAGAGGTTAATTAACCTACCCAAAATGCCCAAAAAAATAGAGCTGTGCTGCTGAGATTCTTTAGGAATGTTTAAAGGTGAGTGATCTCATGAATTTTATAAAATGTTTCATCTTAAAAATTTAAGCTGCTAAATTTAAGGAAGTTTGAGAGATTTCAAATTTAAAATATATAAAATAAAAAGTAAAAACTTTAATTTCTTTCTAAATTTTTTTTTAGGTGGGAAATAAATGAGCAGATTGTTGGCATGTAGCATAAATTTTTCCTAAGCTGGTGGGGCTATTTCCAACCCCACCCCATTTTCACCCACTCAAATTTGGAGGCCTAAAAAGTAGGGGCTCCTGTTTTGGAGGAAAAGATTCCAAATAATCCTTTAACCCCCAAAATAATTTCTCATGGGACCTCCCTTTCCTAAAAAATAGAGCCCAAGCTCCCCTCATGGAACCCCTGCCTTAACCTCCCCCCAAACAAATGCAATCGCTGCAGTACAAACACATAATCAATCTTTGAAGAGCCACCATTCCATAGAGTAGAGTGATTATTTGATACATACAAATTGTATTTGTTGAAAGGGATTTAGAAATTTTAAGCAAGTGCTATTCATGGTGTGAAATCATCTTGAAAACATGTGTTTGAAATCTGGACAACACGCCTGCATTGTTTTAAAAAATGCCATAAAGAGTTTTCATCTCAAGGAACAAAATGTAATGTGGAATGGATTTTGAAGGAGGCTCTCAAAGCCTATGAATTAATGGAATGCCATCGAGTGCGACCCAACATCATAAGCTATGTTTGTGTTTTATTTAGTGGATGAGGACTATACATAATCCATTTATATAAATTGCATTACATTTATATAAGAAAGTAGCCATTCACGGTTAAACTCATGCCCGCGTGACTATATTGAAGACACCCCCCAAATCTTTTTATGAATGTGACTTTTGAAGCTGTGATGATTGTGTGAGAATGCTTTTCTTAGCCCCTGTAGATCATACATGAATATAGGCTAAGTATCTTCAACACCACCTTTGGCTCTAGCAGATATGTATGCAAAATGTTGAAGGACACATTGCACACAAATTATGGAAGCATACATAGGCCCACAAATTGCTTGACAGAATGATTCAAAGAGATGTCAAAACTTAAGGAATGAATTGGAATGATTGTGCATTGATATGAAAAAAAAATTCAAAAAGTTTTGAAAGTCGTTATTGTTTCTGGATTAGATTATGTAAAAATTTTAGCCATCAACGTTTCAGATCACACTAGATGATCATCGAATGTAAGAGAACATAAGACTTTGAAAAATTTCAAACAAATATTCCAAAGGTAGACATGTATGTATAGACATATATTTAAAATGTAGGATCGTAGTAAATGCACTAGAATCATTTAACCAAATGCCAAGTAATAAGATGTCATCTCAAGGAATTAAATGTAAAGATTTTTTATAATACACAAGATGGATCCGTTGAACAGATTTTTCAAAAAGTTGAAGTAAATGCACTTGGCAGGCATTAGGGGGGTTGGGAGAAAGTGTGGACATCCATGAACGCACGATGGCTAGAAACTTGTATCAGATGTTCCTGTTACAAAAGCTCCAATAGAAATATGTGTAAAATGTGGAATCATAAATAGCATTGCATCTGCGCTCATCGAGATGCATTGAAAATGTGGAATTTAAGACCAACAACTAAATTGTTTGACAACATGCTGCAAGAACTTGTCGTCTCAAAGTAATGAAGTGAAATGACCGTAGAAAGTGCACAACATAGATTTGTTGAAATGACTTTAGAAACTTTAAAGCACCGGGATCCATGGGTGTAAAAACCAAATTTCAACAACATTTTAGAACATCATTGCCACATGCTTTAATGCAAAGTATTGACACGGAGACAGTGAATAAATTATTTAATGAAATGCACTTAAGGAAATAGTGTTTACTCAAATGCAATTATTGCAAAAATTACTCTAGACAATATGCATGAAAATGTGAAAGGCGCGTGAACAGTCTGAATGCAAGGCACCTATTGAGTTGCAAGGTCAAATTCCTGCAACACTTTATGATAAACTTGATGCAAGATGGAAGACAGCACTTGCTAGGGACAGAGAGCTGGCGAAATGTGTTTTGTTGAGCCTAATGCTTGACTCTTCAGAGGAAGAGATAGATAACAAGGTCAAAGAGGTAATACCTCTACTTAGAACAAGAACAAGAGTTACACAACTGTTGATTGTGGAGATTCAATCGGTGAAGGATGAGATAGAGGAAATATTGAGAAAACATTGGGTCTGGAAAAAGATAAGAGCAAGGAAACTTCTATGAATGTTCAAGAGGAAACAACAAAAGATAAGAAGGATGACCCAATGGTAATTCAAATAGATGAAGGTTTCAAGATTGATGGTGTACAAGTCACACTTGATGAACTTAGGGATGAAACTGATAATGCTACAGATATCCCTGTCATGGAGGTACATGATGAAAAATGGGACACACAAGAACATCATAAAGATCTGAGACACAAAAGGAAGAAGAACCAGTAAGCATAGGTACCGGTCAGGCTATGACCGATGACACTCATGAAAGAAGTTCTATTGTTGAGTAGCAACAAGAGAAAGAGAAGGAAAATGAGGATACAGATGGTGCTACTCAAGCCAAACAGGTCAATGTGGAGGAAACTATTGAAAAGGTGGAGGAAACTACTGAAAAGGAACAGAGTGAAGGCAAGGCCATTCCTCCCACACAGTCCAAAATGCATATTGATGATGATCTATCACTTAAAGGACAGATTGACTTGAGCATAATGAGCCCTGAATAGATGAAAGACTTTGTTGTGGAAATCAAGTCTAAAGCTAAACAGAAAGGGATGCAACAAGAATCACAAGTAATACTCACTGCCAGAGATTTGTTTTCAGAACTGTTAAGTAATGTAAAGTATGATGAAAAAGATACACCTATAGAAAACTTAGCTCATTTGGTCGCTGCAACCGAAGATGAGATGAAATGTTTAGAAGATGCAACATTTTTGAGGGCAGAGAAAGTGTATGAGAAGAAGAGGTCAGAGAAATTGGCATAGTTAATTATTACCGACAACAAAACTCTTACATTGGTTGCTAACCAATTGAAGGATGCATTGACTAAAGGTGGTAATATTCTAAAGTCTATCTCTGATTTCTCTCAATTTTTGAAAGATTTAGAAAGAGAAATATGTGAAGCTCAACACGAGCTTAGATTACTTGTTGCCAATTTTGATCTTATACATGAATAAGCTTCTGCATTTGGTGGAAAGGTTAGCAACATAAACAACAAGTTGAAAACTAATAGGAGTGAGTAAGACAGAAGAATTGCTAATTTGCTAGAGCTACAGAGCTTGATGATTCCCAAGCTAGAAATTTTGCAACAAGGTGCGAAGGAAGCTAAGAAGACTTTGGCATTTTCCAATGTGTGTACAATTGATGGGTTAGAGGAATTAGCATTTTTGCAAAGTGGTCAGATTGCAACTGTGGAGATTCTACTGAACAATTGGGATAGTGATCTACCAAATTTGAAGGTTAATCTCAATGATGCCTTCAGTAGAATGTAACTAAGTGTTACTACTCTTTTATTAATAAAATCTTGATACTTTTGGTCATACCTTTGTCATTGTTGTCAAACGGGGAGTGAATGTAATGATGTACTTAAGCTGAAATTTGGCTAAGTTCATGAAAAATGTAATTGTAATGGTTAAGGGGAGTAGTATACATGTTTATTCCTAGGGGGAGCTTTTGAGCTATTGGGAATTAACTTACTACAATGCAATGTAATGTATTTTTCCATTCTGCACTAGATTAGACACTTAGGCAAATTTCGTGTTTATTTTTCTAAGTGTTACCATCAATGCACAAGGGGGAGATTGTTGGCATTTGGTGAGGATAATTTGAGTGTTGATCATGATAATGTATTGTGGTGTTGTCATTGCTGGAAACATAATGTATTGGAGGCAAGAGATCAGTTTTACCGATGGTGTTGAAGATCAAATTGGAGAAATGACTAAGTGTTCAGTCAACTAGGCAAATGACAGTATGCGAGATACAAGCGACCAAATCTGGAGTTGGAGATCGAGTTAAGGTGTGCAATCATGCATTAATCATCTACAGAGGCATATCCAGCTATTTCTATGATCGCATCAATTAGTTTGAAGATCTTTGCAAGTTATTGAAGATTCAAGTGAACTAACAGGAAGAACGAGAGACAAACAGAGCAAGTTTGATTAGATTGATTCCCTGGTCTATTTAGTGTTTCTAAATGATTGTTTGTGACTCGATTAATTTTGTGTTGAATTTATTAGGTTAGCCAATGCGCTTTGGCATGATTCAATTTGATTTTATGTCGGTAACTTGTTATAAAAGAAGGATTGAATTGTGATTTAGGGAAGAGATTTTGGCGCTGCAATAGGTATTAGTGATTGTGAAGAGTTGAAGAAGGGTGAGTTGATGTCTAAGGCAGCACTGTGATCAAAACTTAAGCAGACTATCAGACGGGAAGGTCATAACTAGATCAGTCACTCTTGGGTCTATCTCAAGGCAAGTTCTAATAGGTTTGCAAGTTAAATCCTTTAACTAGGTCACTCCTAATAGGGTGAGAAGGATCTTTAACATGATCTGAAATGTAAATCCTTTAACCAGGTGACTCTTAGAAGGACTTTGAAATCTCTTAATAGAGTAGTCTTTAAAAATAATTGTATTAGCTTTTAACAGGGCTAAAATACTCTTAACCAGGAATACCCTTAGCAGGGTGTTTGTAACAACTCTTAACATGGCAACTTTCTTTGGTGCACTAGTGAAATTTGTCGGCATCATCCCCACACGTGGTTTTGTCCCTCTTACAAGGGTTTCCACGAGAAAAATATTGAGTCTTGTGTCTTCTTTGTGTGAATGGTTTATATGCTAAGTTTCTATGTTATATTTACTTTTGCATGTTGGATCTTGTGGAAGACATTTAAGATTTGTTTCAGATTTGTGGGTGCATTGATTCACCCCCCTCCCCCCCTCTTAATGTCTTTGAAGACTAACACTAAAGCCAATTTTTGTTAAGATGAATGAAGCAATAATTGTTTGTCACTACTAGATGCCACACCACTCTTCCTTGAAATACCTTGATATGGTTGTTGGAAGGATTGGTTAACCATTGGAAGTTGTTTCTTCAATGCAATAATATCATTCACTAACCTTTGAATCATAGGGTCTAAGAATGTAGTTGGACAAGGACTATTAGATTCTAGCTCTTTCTTCTATTTTGCAACACTAATGAAATCATCCTCCAACTCTATCACTATAGTTTGAGCATCAGCCAAATTTGCTAGTAGTAATGAAATCATCCTCCAGCTCTATCGCTATAGTTTGAGCATCAAACAAATTTGCCACCCTGGCTCTATTTAGGTGAAAACTAATATCAAGAAGAATGGAGTTAATGAAGAAAAAAATTTATTATTTTTTGTGGGTCTCTTATTTGTAGGGATTTTATTTACAATCTTATTAAATTTTTCTACAAACTCCCTCATAGGCACATGGACTTTCTTCTTGATTTGCGTCAATTGTGCTAGTAATGTGTACTAATCTTCTACACTCTTAAATCTAGCCTCAAATTGGTTTTTGCTAGCATATCATGAATCAATTGACACAGTTGGCAAGTGATAAAACTGTTCTATGGCCACACTTGTCAAAGTCTCCACAAATAATCTTATTGCTAGATCCTGATGTTGCACTCCAAGGATATACCATATGCAGTGAAGAATGTTGCAGGGTGCTCATCTATTGAAACCTTCTCATCTCCTCTAAACCTAGGTAGATTCTTCTAAGAACCTTTGAGCAAATCATTCAATTAGACACCAAGATTCAAAGGACCAATAATAGATCTCCACAATACTTGAGCCATCATTGATGCAAGGTTGATTGTTATGGGTGCAAGATTGATTCTAGAAGATGGGGAAGCATTGTACAGGGTCAAGGCTTTGCAGGCTAGAGATTGTGTTGTGTTTCTTGCAGGTAGAGGTGGTATACTTTTAGCTCTTCGAGTCAAAATAATCTATGAGAATTTTTTTAGTGGGAACATGGTGATCAATTGATGTATCTTGTCACTAACTATACCCGCCCAACCTATGTAGCCTTACCCTGAGAAAACCACTTGGATGAAGAAGAACATCCATTCATCTAAATTAAGGGCATCCACATCACCTCTAAGCTTATGTAATAGGACAAACATGTTTGCGATCTCCCCTATTATGAAGGTATTATAAATTGTATCGAGAAACTTGGATTGCCCCTTCTTCTGGGGTGAGAGCCACTCTTTAGTAATTACATTCCTATAAACTCCCTTCTTAAGATTAAACTCATTCTGTGCTTAAGTGAAAATTTATTGAGCATGTACATTCCTATTCAGCAGGCATAAGATATTTTGAAGTGATGTCCTATCAAGAGTTACTGAAATTCAATCATCTTGTGTCTTAATGGTTCTAGTGCTTAGATCATATCTATTTATACATTCAAGCACCAAATTGACACATTGTATGACCACTGGAAACCTTGCGGCTTGAAGAAGCATGCTTTCCACTAATTTTTGAGCAATGGAGTGCCTATTGGGGTCATTTATTCTCCTCTAGAAGTCATTTAAATCAACATATCCTATTTTGTATCCCCTATTTCTGAAGTTGATCATTCTAGACCATTTAGGTGATCATACCCTAGATGCTTGAATTTCATGGCTTCAATTTAATATATTCAACTTCAATTGAGTGCATATTTCTATCAAAAATTGCCTCAAAGCACAAATTTAAATAATCTTAGAGAAATTGGAAAACTTACTAGTTTGGTATTGTCGTTTATGCAGAGAATTTTGATGTCCTAGCTCCTTTCTTTCTACCCACTTTTATCATAATGAATATAAAAAAATGATAAATTCAAGTATTAAAGGTTTATCATTAATGTCAGACATTCAAGCATTGAATTCTCGTACCTACCATTACCACCTCCTCAAAGCCTCAACTTTTTTCAAAAAAGACAACTTCTATATGTCTTGTTAGGCTCCGCCTCTCTATTTGGAACTGCCTCTTAAAATAATGCCTTTATTCTTCTTAAATCCTCCTTTCATAGCATGTCAAAGAATGGAAAGAGTTATGGAGCCAGTAAGTAGACCTAATACACCTTATAGGAAGTTCAACATCTCCTATCTGGTTCCACTGGCAACTTTGGAACATGAGCCTTTTCTTATATTGGCTTTGCACTTTCACTTTAAATATAGTTCAATTTCAAACATTAGGTTCTGACAAGGGTTCTAGAACTACTTGTTGGGCTTGAAATACATAGGAAGAACATTTAGAAAGATTTCCAAGCTTCAACTAGTTTTTTTTGTAATGTCTTTCTTTAGTTCTACTTCTCTTCCACTTATATCAAAGTTCTATTTTGAGCTTCATATTCCACCTTGAGTTCTAGAACCTTGATCAGGGCCCAATAAAGTAAATGAAAAGTTCCCAACCTTCTTTCATCTCCCACCAATAATCCTTAACATATTGCAAACACTATTCCAGTTTGAGCTTCGGATTCCAATGGGAGTTCTAGAACTAACATCGGACTCCAACAATTGTTTTTGAACTAGGACCTGGACACATGGGAGAAGACTCGATTAGATAGAACTTTGATAATTACGGGACAAGACTATGTTGAAACCCAATAAAGCAAATGGAACAAGACAAAGACAAAGACTCAACAGGGATAGATAACTTCACTATGCTCCAATAAACACATCAGATTCTAAAATGACTTCCAGAACAATGCATGAATCCCTATAACTTCGAAAAAGACTAAAATGACACATTTCAAACTAGTTGTCAAATCCCAATGATTGTTCTAGATCTAAGCTTGAATTCTGACAATTAGACTAAGGACTTAAAAGACTTTAAAAATAGCCTAAAATAATAAGTTTCAAGTAGGGTTTGAAAGTTAGGAAACAAGTTTATCATCAAACCTTCTTCCTATTTAAATCTAAAGTTAACATACTGAAGAGCTTGTTACCTATTTTTACCTCTAGACCAAAAATAAGCTAATAGGAGGGCCATTCCCTTTCATGAAGTTTTAGGATGATTTTAAATGATTAAAAGGGAAAGAGGGAAAAATACTTCAAATGCCTCATTTTAACAATGTCAAAGTGCCAAAATAGGAATAGGGTCTTATAATTAATCTAGGTCTTGAAAAGTACCTTCACTATGTTGTAGTCATTGCCATGTGTTTGTTTGGTATTAATTGATGGAGAAGCTTGTGTGGTTCTTATTTGGAGAAAAATAAAGGGAAGTAAAGTCAATATCCCCAAAATCTTAGCCTCAAGAGAGTTAACTTAAACTCAAGTTGAACTTGAGTCAAAATCAATGAAACCTAGCTATGCCTGTAACAAGATTGTCTTATGCTATAATGGAAGCCAAGATCAATTTCAAGAGTTTTTTCATGATAAAGAACATCACTCTTTTAAGAGGGGAACATGGTTTCCATTCAATAAGGGCAGATTTAGCAGATAAGCATGATATTTCAATTGGATAAAGAAGAGTTTATATGGTTTGAACAACAATCTAAGCACAAACAGAGGATTTCACTAGCAAAGAGTGACAACTTTAATGTAATAGATCAGAAAAAAGAAAGCAAAGAATGCCAAAGAAGAATGGATGAGTAAAAGAACAAGTTTCAATAAATAGATAGGACTTTGATAATTAAGGGAAAAGACTATGTCAGAACCCAATAAGGAAAATGGAGCAAGACAAAGAAAAATACTCAACGGGGATAGATGACTTCACTATGTTCCAATAAAGACATCTGATTCTGAAATGACTTCCAGAATAATCTGTGAATCCCTACATATTTGAATAAGACTCAAATGACTCATTCCAAACTAGTTGTCGACTCCCAATGATTGTTCCATCTCTAAGCTTGAATTCTGACAACTTGACTAAGGACTTGAAATATTAAAAAAAAAAAGCCTAAAATACTCAGTTTCAAGTAGGGGCTGAAACTTAGGAAACACGTTTATCATCAAACCTTCTTCCCATTTAAATCTAAAGTTAACATACTAAAGAGCTTTTTGCCTATTTTCACCTCTAGACCAAAAATAATCTAATAGAAGGGACATTCCCTTTTATGAGATTTTAGGATGGTTTTAAATGATGAAAAGAGGGAAAAATACTTCAATTGCCTCATTTTAACAATGTCAAAGTGCCAAAATGTGAATAGGGTCTTATCATTAAACCAATTCTTGAAAAGTGCCTTCACTATGTTGTATTCCTTGTCATGTGTTTGTTTGGAATTAATTAATGGATAAGCTCATGTGGTTCTTATTTGGAGGTAAAGAATTCATGGAGATTTAGCAGATAAGCTAATAGGAGGGTCATTCCCGTTTATGATATTTTAGGATGGTTTTAAATGATGAAAAGAGAGAGAGAGGGAAAAATATTTCAAATGCCTCATTTTAACAATGTCCAAGTGCCAAAATGTGAGAAAGGGTCTTATCATTAATCCAAGTAAAAGAACAAGTTTCAAAAAATCGATAGGACTTTGATAATTAAGGGACAAGACTATGTCAGAACCCAATAAGGCAAAAGGAGCAAGACAAAGACAGAGACTCAACGGGGATAGATGACTTCACTAAGTTCCAATAAAGACATCAGATTCCAAAATTACTTCTAGAACAATGCATGAATCCAAACAACTATGAAAGAGACTCAAATGACTCATTCCAAACTAGTTGTTGAATCCCAATGATTATTCCAGATCTAAGCTTCAATTCTGACAACTTGACTAAGGACTTAAAAGACTTTAAAAAAAATTGCCTGAAATACTAAGGTTTGAGTAGGGGCTGAAACTTAGGAAACAAGATTATCATCAAACCTTCTTCCTATTTAAATCTAAAGTTAACATATTGAAGAGCTTGTTGCCTATTTTTACCTCTAGACCAAAAATAAGCTAATAGGAGGGTCACTCCCTTTTATGAGATTTTAGGATGGTTTTAAATGATGAAAAGAGAAAGAGGGAAAAATACTTCAAATGCCTCATTTTAACAATGTCAAAGTGCCAAAATGTGAATAGCGTCTTATCATTAATCCAAGTCTTGAAAAGTGCCTTCACTATGTTGTATTCCTTGCCATGTGTTTGTTTGGAATTAATTGATGGAAAATCTCGTGTTGTTCTTATTTGGAGGGAAATAAAGGGAAATAAAATCAATATCTCCAAAAGCTTAGCCTCAAGAGAGTTAACTTAAACTCAAGTTGAACTTGAGTCAAAATCAATGAAACCTAGCTATGCCTGTAACAAGCTTGTCTTATGCTATAATGATAGCCAAGATCAATTTCAAGATTTATTTCATGATAAAGAACAACACTCTTTCAAGAGGAACATGGGTTCCATTCAATAAGGGTAGATTAGAGTGAGATTTCAATTGGATAAACAACAGTTTATATGGTTTGAACAACAGTCTAAGCACAAATAGAGGATTTCACTAGCAAAGAGCGGCAACTTTAATGTAATAGACCAACAAAAAGAAAGCAAAGAATGCCAAAGAAGAGCAAATGAGTAAAATAACAAGTTTCAATAAATAGATAGGACTTTGATAATTAAGGGACAAGACTATGTCGGAACCCAATAAGGAAAATGGAAAAAGACAAAGACAGACTCAACGGGGATAGATGACTTCACTATGTTCCAATAAAGATATCAGATTATGAAATGACTTCTAGAACAATGCATGAATCCCGACAACTTTGAAAAAACCTCAAATGCCTCATTCCAAACTGTTAAAGTTGAACAAATTTGGTTGTGGTAGAAATTTAATTTTACTCTTTATTACTGATGATGTTCTCTCTTTGGTTGGATGTATTTACCAACTTACAAACAAGGTTGCTGCTACAAAGGTATGGATATGTTATTTCATTTATTTACTTATGATCTGATATGAATATCGATATTGAAGACTTGCACTTTTGATTTATGTACTTTCCATTTGAACCGATTTCCTCGAGATTATGTCTTTGAAAAGACATGTCTATGAATAGACATGCCTCCACATGAACAAAGTTCATGTGGAGACATGTTTGTTCATAGACATGTTTCACATAATATGCCAAGAACGATTTGTATAATCATTGATTATAAACAACATTACAATATCGATCTGCATAACTAATACAACCGATACACTCTATCGATCATTCCATTGATCAATATAATTGGTAATCATAATCAATGTGCACATTATAAACAAGTGCAATAGGCATGATTTAGTTTCCACATATTTAGTTAAATGTTTGATCAATTTCCATAATCAATATTGATTATTATTATATTATTCGATTCACATATATGATTTCATCAGTTAGATTAATCTAAGCGAAGGTACAATCATCAACACTCCCTCTTAGCTAGGGAGGATTGAATCTATCCAAGAGTGAAGCACAATAAGTCCATTTATTGTATAGAGGAAGAGATATCACCTCACCGTGATATCTGGAGTTTATGGTTCACAAATGTCAACACTTATGAATTATCCAACTGATGCTACAAATCATTAACACTCCCTCTTAGCTAGGGAGGATAATCACAGAATGATGAAGCATAACCACACATGGTGTGGAAGAGATATTACATCAATGTAATATTAGATTTTTATGGCATGTTTACGAATATCAATTTTGTGATATCCACCATAATGATATCATCTCATGATGTCAGGAGTAATGGCCTTCAAATATCAAGTCTCATGATATTCAACAAGTACTCAGGAGTAATGGCCTACAAATATCAAGTCTCATGATATTCACCAAGTACTCACAATGTCCATAAGGTATGTGCACAAGTATCGCTCATGTGATACCTACCACAAGGACATTATATTCATGGTTTGTTCACGGGTGTTAATCCACCATGGCACATCTATACAATACAACTTGTAGATATATATGTGACGATATCTATCTATCACTTAATATTGATTTACAAGATATGATCTATCATGTTCTACTTAGATATCAACCACATGATATCCATCATGATAGAAGGTCAAGTTGGTCAAGTTATTGTAAGATCGTCACCTTGCATTAACTGCCATAAGTACAAGTGATAATCATTTGGAAGTTGTCAGTTCTTCATGATGTACATAGGGCCCATAAAGTCATGAAATTTACACACATGACATCCACCTTGACTCTTCTCGGGAGGGGGAATCCACCATGGCTCATCCTAGACAATGGAGACAAGGACTTTCACCTCAAACTTCTCTCTCAAAGAGAAAAATGCAATAAGGTACAAAATAATGGATCATTGATGTCAAACCTCTTTATCAGCTAAGACTTCATTTTCTACCATACCGGGCTTATCTTGAAAGTACACAAACTTCTCGCTAGCAAGAGGCTTGGTGAGAATATCAACCATCCGTTCTTCAGTGATAATGTACCTCAACTGAATGTCATCCTTTTGCATCATATCTCTAATATGATGATATTTGATCTCAAAATGATTTTTTCTATTATGAAATAGAAGGTTGGAGTTTACATTATTTTGGTGAATCCCAGGCTTGCCATGCATCCATCTATCCAAGAATATCATGATCTAGGGGTTTAGCATAAAGGTCTTCTAGCCTACATACATGGAATTCAATTTCATGAATCATAGTCCTATGACTGAACACTAGAGAGAACATCTCAACATGGTCTACTCCCTCTAAATCAAGATCTTTTGATGTCTACTGATGCAGATCCTCTTAGTTGCTCCCTCTTGTCACAGAATCATACCCTACTCACATACTCCAATCATGGAAGATATCTTGCTTTAAGAGACTCTAATTATCTAACACACAATAATTTGTTCAATGATCACAACATTGTTCATAGGAGCAATTTGCCGTACATAAATGTACTTGTCTCATTCCATAGGAACATGAGTGAATGTAATAAATTGTGGATTTATCCCTAGGCTTGGAAACACCAGACATTCATGGTAACGTGGCTCCCTTCTAAATCTCCAAGTACATGCATCAACATCCTAACCTCCTCATTCAATGTTGCTTCGATGGATTTGTCAGACTCCCTCTGAATCTAATATCAATCTTCAACTCAGTCCCATAACTGCAAGCATCAAGTTCTTTCTCCCTTGAATGCAATCTCTTATGCTTCTTGATCCATCTTGAAAGCATTTAAGAGAGATCACAATTAGTTCATACAACCAAACTATCCAGAAGGTAAATACCAATGATAGAAGCATACAAGATTTACTATTCCAATGTTATAGCATGAATTAATAACTCAAACATTCATGTGCATTAATCAACCATGGAATACTTATCTTTTATTTAATAGATCTGAGATATTTCCTTCTGTAAGGTGATCCCAAATATGAAATATCACGCATGAAATCGGCCTTTAGAGGCCACGGTCCTCCGAGGAGCATCATGTACTTCTGAAGAGACCATGTCAATACCAATAGTAGGGAGATTCCATGTTTGTTGAAATGACCTGACCCCTAGCAATGTACTAGCTCATGCCATTGTGAATGCAAGCTGACAGTGCTTGTGACGAATTCGTTCCTTAAAATGGGACCTTCACCAATATACAAACCTTACAATTGGTGAAGTAATATTCACATCCTCTTATCTTCATATCATGTAGTAATTCAAATCAACCATCCAATTACTTTAATGGAAAGAACTCAAGGAGTCATCCAACAAATAAAATTCATGGCAATATGAAGAGACAAGTGGCTGGCAACTTGATCATACAGTTTGCACCAGAGAAGAAGATCTAGCATCTTTGAGAAAAAAATACACGATTTGATGTTTAGGCGATGGAAGCCTTCTTGTAAGATCAACTACTACCTTCAAAACTATACATGAATGCTCCAGCAATATTATTGTTTCTTCTATTCTAGTATGGATGTCAACCTATATAGGCTCCTCACATTCTCTGAATTCTCACTCCATACTCATTGTATGAAATCCATGCAATGTTGCGATTATTTACCCACATAGATGGAGCACCATCTCATATTTCCTAACAAATATAATCTTCATTTGTTGTAGGATAAATTATTGAATGAACTTTTCTTTCTTTCTTTAGTTTAGTTTTGTTTTACTCTATTATACCAATCAAAAGTTGTACACATGAACTAAGCTCTCATGAACTTTGACTGAGAATGTCAGTGCCACAGGAATGAATCTGTGACTCATACTCTGAGCATGTTCTAGTAAAGACTTGCATTGTGCTATTGCCACAATATTTATTCTTGACCATAACTATCCATGGTGACACCTCCAAGGTAATCTCTAGTAACGGAAGATCGATCTCCTTTGGCAATCTTTCATGGGAAGGAAAGATCATGAAAATTTATGAAACAACTTCTGATATTAAATCAGATTTTAACTATGATTATCAAAAGAAAGATGAGATTATTCTCTAAACTCAAACTCGTCTTACATAACTAGAAATACTATGAGAATTTTCCAAATGATAATCACCAACCCAATTAGTCAGAATTTCCAAAATCCTAGTTCAATGTCTCTCTACCGACCAATAATATGTTTGCATCTGTAAAAGTATTTCTTTAGCAAAGTCAACTTAATGCATATTCTAATCTGGCATATCTGAAAATGAATTGAACAATGATAGAGATGTTGATTTCTTTGTACTCTGATTTAGACAGAAGTCCACATTACATCCAACACCAAAAATTCCAAGACAGGCTCTAATGAATCGTTCTACTTCATTTGCACACTCTAATGCAAGGATACCTGAAAGATCCATGCTGGATTCTCTTACTAATCTGGTGTAAGTTTTAAAATAATAAACTATGTTTTTCTGAGATTTTTGGTGGTCTTATAGAATAGACAGAAGTTGCAGAATGTTTTGTTTCTTTTTGTGTTTTTTGAGAATATTGAAGCAAGTAATGAAATATGAACAATGCATATGAAAGGAAGTTGAAAACATGTAAGAACATTCAATAAATCAAAATTGATACAAATCGTACCAAGCAGATTTCTAATTTATATATTCAGGTAGAAACCCTTATGCAATTTCGATGGAGCTTTACAAACAACAATGGAACCAACTGGTGGATAGATGGAGGCCACAAACCAAGAATACTAGCTAGGGCTAGATACAAGCATTTACCACAGCCAACTTATAGTGTCCAAGGTGCAAATGGCAGCCCTATGCTATAATAATCATGTCCCAGCTAGACGAATCCAACCTCTTTGTTGAAACCCTCTGTATGCACTTTTAATCCTCAACACGGAATGGCACCCTTGTCTCTGACAAACAATGAACAAAGCCTGCTGAATCTACTAACAAGAACTACTGAGGGCTACATCCCAACCAGTCCCAAACCTGGGGTTTGCATCCTAGAAGAAGAATCGCTCTACCAGAGAAAATTTGCCAAAAACAAGTTTCAAATGTGTAAAAGATGCCATCAATTAGGTTTCCATCTCCTTATATCTCCTTTCCTTTGCAATTCGAACCCTAAAAGATAATTAAGAGTGCACTTTATAATTAAATGATATTTCTCAATTATGGCATCCAAACTATAGAGAAAATGTCACTTTATTATAATTAAATAGTTCTAAGCACCAAAAAGACTCTAGAAGGTGAAAATCATGTAGCAAATTTTGAGACCTTTCCAATGAGCTATAACACATAGGCATATCAAGCTAGATGAAGCCAGAAAACCCCTTATTACTCCAAAATGGCTATATACATAGCCTTATTTAAAATATTAAAACACAAACTTAGGAAAATATTAAAATATATCCCAAATAGCCACAGAACACCCGAAACACCCCAAAATCCTGAAACTGAATATGTCACCTGCCTATGACTCATGCCGGACAACCTGGGACAACTAGCAGTCTCATCCCTAAAATCTAGGGATGCTCCTAGAAACTAGGAAACACACCCAAATCTCTTGAAACTCAAACCAAGGGATGAGCTTATAGAACCTCAACTCTAGAAGCTGACACCACCTCCTAAAAAGTAGGAATCCCCCTCCTAAAAAATAGGAACTGCCTCCAAAAATCAAGGAATTGCTCCCAACTGGAAATGCTAAGTGGACCTGGCCAACACAACCATTAATCCAATTGTAGTCAAGGCATATGTAGTCTCTAATCAATAGGGGTACAACTACCCGACCCAAAGAGAGATGTGATACCCTCAAAGATGACTCAAGCATACCTTCGACCCCTGTCATAGAGACCTCTAGAGCGGCTGATCCACACATGCGAATCATCCCAACACTATGAGAATGGAACCCCTCCTGCCACACAATCCATACCAACAACCATCCAAGCCTGCTTACATAACACAGACTAGCATCAAACACAGTATCAGTCAAGTGGTCCCAATAGTGCTAATCCAAGAAGGATGCCCCATAACTTGTTTTCACCCCACATACAAATCTCTCTACAATCTCATACTCCTAAAGTGTTGGGGTATCTATTTCTATCTTAGGGAAGACTGGATGATACTGATTAGGGTAACCATCAACTCAACTGGAATCAAGCAACATGAAGTCACCCATCAACAGTGCTATCACTACCCTATCATGCACGCCACATAGTCATCTCAGGATCAAGGTGAATGCACTAATTTTGTCACTCATCCACGCGTAAGCGCATGTATGCTAAAAGTTGATCCCTGAATCATGTATCAAACTGGGATGCATGGCTTCACCCAACTGCTGCACTACTATGATATAAAATCCTAGGTGTGTGGAATGAAGCAACTCATCAAGGATCCTCCAATTGAATGCACTGCATAGGATGGTACCAGGATCCCACACTAGATGGGAGTGCTCCCACAACCAAGGTGATATTGTACTGGAATCCCAGTGAAACAAAGCATCAAACAAGACAACACGTGGATCCCAACACAATCTGAACCCACATCCATCTGTCATGAGAAGATACTGATAGTGGAAAGCGTCATCAACAAGGAATCCCCCTGCGGTCACTGTGAAACTCCCACCACTGTGATTACCGTCCACAACATCATCCTTGATAATTCCCACCCCATCCTGTAACCATGGCTCTGGATGAAGTCTCTGTGACATAGAGGTGATAACCTCTGTCGAAAATTGAATGACATGATGGTGGATTGTTTGCTGGTCCCACAAAAAATCCCACCCAAACTGTTGGGTCAGGTCCCTGCAGTCAATAACTCTATCCTCTGAAGATGGAAGTGCACTACCACACCATGGATAGTAGAAATTTGGAGCCAACTTCCACTTGTGTACCACCCAATCATCTACCAATGGTCTAAATGAGAAGTGGAGTGTACTCCTCATGGTGCAATCAAGATGGACTCCCGTAGGCTCTCTCAATGGCTCTATGGCATAACCCTGTCCAACCAACTCATATCGATGAATCATCTCATCATCACCCAATGACTTAAATGAGGAGTGATATGCACTCATCACTGTGTAGTCAAGATGAAGTACAACAGGCTCTCTCCATGGCTCTGTGTCAAAATCTTGCCCAATAAGCTCACTGTCACTCCCACTGGTCTCATCACATAAATCTGGGTATAATTCATACATCTGATCTCCAAAGTCCAAACAAGAAGGACCTTTCATAGACCACAACTGACCACCCTGATTCTGCTGTGAGATAAACTAGTGTCCATAGTCAGCTGTAGGAGGTGTAATAGTAGATTTGCTCCCTAGAGGGAACAAATCAACATGAGCATTGTATTCCCACTCCAAGGACACTCTGTTGGTCTCCTATGAAGATGTTGTAGGGATGTTATCAAAAACCATCACACAACTCTCTGGTGAGTGCACTAGTGTCACTGGGAAACTCTGTACTATAACCGCCTTTGATGATGACTCTGCCACTCCCAGACTGTCGGTAAGCTCCTCTAACTATAAATTCACCTCCCAAAGGGTTGCCTGGGTATTACTCCAATGACTCTCTCATCTCCTCAAGCTCATGGGTGAGCCCGTCAACTTCCTCCTCCTTCCGCATCAGGGCATCATAGCAGATGCAATCCTTCTCTAGAAGATAACTCTGATCAGCCACTAACTCCAAATAATCTTGCTTCAATATCCCCATAGCCTCATGAAGAGCATGGAACTCTACCATGGAAAATCTGCTACTATCCTGCTCATCACTTATGAGAGCGCTCTAACTGAGCGTAGATAACATTTGTCAAGTGGCATCAAAGTGCTCAACCACTGTGTCTACCCTCCTATCATCAACCCTGAGTTGTCTAATCAAGCAATGAGGTGTTTGAAAATGATAATTCTCAAGCATGTGTACTACCTCTAGATCTGCACTACGGTAGGATATTGTGTCTGAGTTTGGTACATCTCTGTAAGGGGTATCCAGTATGCATTCACTAATGTATGCATCCTCATCTATAGTATTGCAACTCTGTACCTCTGAGACCACCTCCCAGTTAATGATGAAACTGTTGTCACCACACTATGCTCACTCTCATCAATTCCTCATGTGTCTGCACATACAACCGAATCACGATCCTGGATTTTAGTGCCACTATGAGTACACATCGCTTTGATTTCTCTGGTCCGGTCTAAGAAATCAGACTCAACATGACATGAATTGTCATCACACAATGCCTTTGAAATACCTGTATCTGGATTACTCTGCTGTGCAAACTCACCAAAATCAACCTGACCCTTTGTATTACTTGCTATTCCACCCAAATCAATGCTGGCTACATGTGTTTCAGTCCTATTTATAACTTTTTCATGTGCATCATCACAAGAGATTTCTTGTCCCACTTGGGTTTGCCCTATTTTTCTTATCTTGTTTTCTTTCATTGCCCATTTCTCAATTAACATTGACATGCCTGATTGATATTCACTGAACACCTGGACAAAACTCTTCATTTCTCTAACCAAGCCATTCATTTGTTAATTTTTTTTAATATGCCGGTCTTTCTGTTTGGCCATCATTGTCTTACTAGCTGTCAATTGAAAGCATAACTGTGTAGGCTAACAACTACCCAGTTGCTGATATGAATTATCAAAACTTTTTATCAACTACCCAGTTGCTGGAGTGAATTATTATAACTTTTTCTGCAATCATGTGTGACAGAATCCCTCAAACCCTATAGGCTGGTAGGATGTAGGCTCTGATACCATTGAAAGATCCCTGCCGGATTCTCTTACTAATCTGCTGTAAGTTTTAAAATAATAAACTATGTTTTCTGAGATTTTTGGTGGTCTTATAGAATAGACAGAAGTTGCAGAATGTTTTATTTCTTTTTGTGTTTTTTTGAGAATATTGAAGCAAGTAATGAAAGATGAACAATGCATATGAAAGGAAGCTGAAAACATGTAAGAACACTCAATAAATCAGAATTGATACAAATCGTACCAAGCAGATTTCTGATTTATATATTCAGGTAGAAACCCTTATGCAATTTTGATGGAGCTTTACAAACAACAATGGTGCCGACTGGTGGATAGATGGAGGCCACGAACCAAGAATACCAACTATGGCTGGATACAAGCATTTACCACAACCAGCATATAGTGTCCAAGCTGCAAATGGCGGCCATATGCTGCAATAATCACATCCTAGCTAGACGAATCCAGCCTCTCTGTTGAAACCCTCTGTATGCACTTTGAATCCTCAACACAGAATGGCACCCCTATCTTTGACAAACAATTCACAAAGTCTGTTGAATCTACTGACAACAATTGCTGAGGGCTACGTCCTAGCTAGTCCCAAACCTGGGGTTTGCACCCCAGAAGAAGAATCGCTCTACCAGAGCAAATTTGCCAAAAACAAGTTTCAAATGTGTAAAAGACGCCATCAATTAGGTTTCCATCTCCTTATATCTCCTTTCCTTTGCAATTCGAACCCTAAAAGATAATTAAGAGTGCACTTTATAATTAAATGATATTTCTCAATTATGGCATCCAAACTATAGAGAAAATGTCACTTTATTATAATTAAATAGTTCTAAGCACCAAAAAGACTCTGAAAGGTGAAAATCATGTAGCAAATTTTGAGACCTTTCCAACGAGCTATAACACATAGGCATATCAAGCTAGATAAAGCCAGAAAACCCCTTATTACTCTAAAATGGCTATATACATAGCCTTATTTAAAATATTAAAACGCTAACTTAGGAAAATATTGAAATATATCCCAAATAGACATAGAACACTCGAAGCACCCCAAAATTCTGAAACTGAATATGTCACCTACTTGTGACTAATGCCGGACAACCTGAGACAACTGGTAGTCTCATCCCTAAAATCTAGGGATGCTCCTAGAAACTAGGAAACACACCCAAATCTCCTGAAACTCAAACCAAGGGATGACTTTATAGAACCTCAACTCTGGAAGCTGACACCACCTCCTAAAAAGTAGGAATCCCCCTTCTAAAAAATAGGAACTGCCTCCAAAATTAAAGGAACTGCTCCCAACTGCCTGAGACACCAAATCCGAACATTGAATAACCTAAATGAGTCTCTAATCACCTCCGCCAGCCTACAAGACTCCAATAATAGGCCAACTCCTCCGTCTCTGATGTCCACTCTAGAAAGAGGACATGACAATACCTCATATACACATAGTGGTAAGAAAAAATGGATGAAAAATTGGATGAGACAGATTTGACTTGGCAATGCAATAGTCAGGTTTGAACTCTACGTTGGACACACATTCAATTTCAAAACTCCACAACTATTTGGTAACCAACTCCCATAGCAATAGCAAATACATGATATTCATTTGAAGTTCGCTCATGCGGCAGATATCAATCCACGCTTATTCTGAATGAATATATGTAAGCCGAAGATTAATGCATTCCTTGTTGATGAGTATTTGTTGTGTCCATTCCCTTGCACGAGACATGCATGAAGGATACTATGTATTATGTTGCATGTATGCTCCGATTATGGCAGTATCACGTTACCAGCCTTCAATAGACTGCTCACGCAATTAAATCTGGAGGTGAACTCAACGTTGAAGATCTTCTCTCACAATCTAAAGTTATATTATTTAATCCAGTATGAGATCTATTGCTTACAAGTAGCGGGTCCTTATATGCGATAACATCTACATTATATGGCATCTACCTCTGCTTATTTGACTATTCCGGCGGTAGATATGACAAGCACAAACTTTCACTGAATAATCTAGTCAGACCTTGTACTCTGATTATTCCCAGCAAACGACCTGCTCTGATACCATGTTAAAGTTGATCAGATTTGGTTGTGGTAGAAATTTAATTTTATTCTTTATTGCTGATGATGTTCTCTCTTTGGTTGGATGTATTTGCCAACTTACAAACAAGGCTGCTGCTACAAAGGTATGGATATGTTATTTCATTTATTTACTTATGATCTGATATGAATATTGATATCTAAGACTTGCACTTTCGATTTATGTACTTGCCATTTGAACCGATTTCGTCAAGATTATATATGTCTTTGAAAAGACATGTCTGTTCATAGACATGTTTCACATAATATGCCAAGAACGATTTGTATAATCATTGATTATAAACAACATTACAATATCGATCTACATAACTAATACAACCGATACATTCTATCGATCATTCCATTGATCAATATAATCGGTAATCATAACCAATGTGCACATTATAAACAAGTGTAATCGGATTGATTTAGTTTGCACATATTTAGTTAAATGTTTGATCGATTTCCATAATCAATATTGATTATAATTATATTAGTCGATTCACATATATGATTTCATCGGTTAGATTAACCTGAGCGAAGCTACAATCATCAACACAAACTAATTGTTGAATCCCGATGATTGTTCCAGACCTAAGCTTGAATTCTGACAACTTGACTAAGGACTTAAAAGACTTTAAAAAAATAAGCATAAAATCCTAAATCTTGAGTAGGGGCTGAAACTTAGGCAACAAGTTTATCATCAAACCTTCTTCCTATTTATATCTAAAGTTAACATACTGAAGAGCTTGTTGCCTATTATTACCTCTAGGCCAAAAATAAGCTAATAGGAGGGTCATTCCCTTTTATGAGGTTTAAGGATGGTTTTAAATGATGAAAAGAGAAAGAGGGAAAAATACTTCAAATGCGTCATTTTAACAATGTCGTTGCCAAAATGTGAATAAAGTCTTAATCCAAGTCTTGAAAAGTGCCTTCACTATGTTGTATTCCTTGTCATGTGTTTGTTTGGAATTAATTGATGGAGAAGCTCATATGGTTCTTATTTGGAGGGAAATAAAGGGAAGTAAAGTCAATTTCTCCAAAAGCTTAGCCTCAAGAGAGTTAACTTAAACTCAAGTTGAACTTGAGTCAAATTCAATGAAACCTAGCTATGCCTGTAACAAGCTTGTCTTATGCTATAATGGCAGCCAAGATCAATTTCTAGGGTTTTTTCAAGATAAAGAACAACACTATGTCAAGAGGAAGATGGTTTCCATTCAATAAGGGCAGATTTAGCAGATAAGAATGAGATTTCAATTGGATAAACAACAGTTTATATGGTTTGAACAGCAGTCTAAGCACAAACAGAGGATTTCACTAGCAAAGAGCGGCAACTTTAATGTAATAGACCAGCAAAAAGAAAGCAAAGAATGCCAAAGAAGAGAAGAGAAGTGAAAGAACAGGTTTCAATAAATAGAATGCTAGAACATTATGATAACAGAAGCCTCGATGTAGAGAAAGCAAAAAATTAGGAAAAACATCGGATTTCTCTCATGAAAATATCAAATAGACAAAGATGAACAGCATTTTCCATGGAATGAACAGCAAGAACAGAGCAAGGGACAGCGAGTTCTAAAGAGGGATGTGAGTTTCTTGATAGAAAATAGCGGGCTTTCAAAGAGAAATGTCACATTTTAATGAAAGAGAAAGAGCAGAGTTTATGGCAAAATCCATAACTGCAGTAGTCTTTCATTAATAGAGCAACTTCAAATTAACAAAACTATAGATGTCTAGGAAAGAACAGTAGAAATGCTTTTCAAAAGGTCACGAGGATGGTGTTCATCAAGGCATGAGTGGGGCATGCTCACTGTTCTTTGAAAAAAACATGTCTACATTATCATTAAAGCCCTCATTCTTTTTCATAAGAATAAGTTATTTTACATATATGTGAGGCTTTGGTTTCTCTTATTTCTGAGGCAAAGGATATTGGTTTAAGCATTTCAAAGAATCATGAAGAGAAAATGTGATTTTATAGACTTCAAGATCCTTAGAAGACTGAGGAACAGTGAAAAAGTCAGAGTCAATAAAGGGTGCATGGCTGGTAACGTGACTGTCATGAGCCACAAAATGCAGATCTATTTCTTGAAAAGGTTAGTGAAAGTCACAAAATATAGCACAAAGGACAGCAATCACAGTAAGTGAAAGACATGGTCAAAAACAATGATGGCATGGTTATGAACATAGACACATGTTACTGACAGAAAAACAGCAATAAAGAATTTGCCAAGTACAGTGATATATTAAGGTAAAAAACATTTATATCTAGATAGAGACAAAGACAACGATCTCAATGTATCAAAGCAATGTTCAATAAAGAATATAAAGTAGAGATTTCAGTTATAGATCAAAACTGTGGGATTCACTCTTATAATATATATAAAATAGTGATTAAGGCACTGTGCTTGTAGAACAGACGTGTCTATGCTATTCAAAAAGCAATGGAGAGAGAACAAAGGTCAGCACAAAAGGGTCTCCAACATAGTATTGAAACAGTGAAGTATGAGAAGTGCAATTTGAAATCAATGATCAAAACAATGATAATTCTTTACAAATGTTAAGACAATGATTCACTTACATCAATGTAGCAGTCATATGCATCAAGAAAAGGTGATAGCACTGAGATACAATGAAAACAATGATGCTTCAAACATTCAATGTTAAGGACAGTGTATTGCCAAATGGCATCAATGCATTAGAAAGGACAGTGAGACAGTGGTTTTAAGAKCAGACATGACTATTATTTCAAAAACAGTGAAACTATTCATMAAAAARAAAACAGTGAACCAATATATAATGCAAAAAAGTGTAGATTATATCACTGTTATGAGAGAACACAACAACAAATACATTGTTAGGAAGACAAGAGAACAGTGAGCTTAACGCATGATAAAAGTGGTAGTGTTGGTATGAGGAAACCAATTTAATAGTGGTAAAGATGCAGTGATCAATACAAAGAAGCATTGAAGATTAAAAAAATCAGTTAAAGGTCACTGCTATGGGGTTCAAAGACAATAATAAAATAGAGGCTCAATGTAAAGTGCAGTAAGGAAGAGCAAAGAGCACTATACCCAAGGGAAGAGACCAAATCCTGAGCTTGTAAACAGTCTTGATAGATACAGAGGACAGTAGCATGGTGGTTTTCACATACCATAAAGCAATGATATAAAGACAATGCTAAATGCAATTTAATAAAAAGATAGTAAAAGAAGACTGACTAAGCTAAAGGATAAATATAACAGTCCAAAGAAACAAGAGATCAAGAGCAGTCATTGATTGGATAGAGGTGCTTTTTTGTCCTGTGGAGCAGCAGTGAAGAGCATGATGCCTGGTAACAGATCAAATACTCAAAATAGTGAAGCATGGTTAAGAGAATTGATGAAATCAGTCATATAAAATGCTTTAAAGTGCAAAGAAGTGATAGGACAGTCTTGGACAATAGTAACAGTGAAAAGAGAGTGTCTAAACAGTCAAGGAGCACAACAATAATATGTTTTAGATAAGGATACTAGTGTTGAGGATGTTAAAATCAGTGATTCAATGCATCAAGATAATGACAAATACAATGTTATACAACAAATGCCAACTTCACAAGTAATTATACATCATACAAATCAGTTCAAGTCAAAAATCATACAATCAGTTTGAGTTTCTGTTGGAGGCCTAAAAATAAGGAGAATTTGAGGGGTAACCAGTTGTTGGACTTCACTTCAAGACCCCATATGCGTGGAACATAAGGCAATGAGGTTTTTAAGGCAGCTAACAAGGTGTTTCTTTCAGTTTAAACCTTGTTTTTGGGAGCTTTTCTCTTTTGCTCGACCCAGGAAGAGATTTTCATGCAAGTTGGAGGAGAAATCAAAGTTGTAGACCATCGGTTTAAACACACGTCAAGATCCTTCTTTCAGTTCAGAGGTTTAGTTCACCTCAGTTCCTTCTTTCTGTTTAGTTTAGGTCTTCCTTTCTATAAGGCATTCTGTTTTTCCTTTCTTTCTACTTCTGTTCTCTTGGCTTTTGCACACAACAAAAGCGGAGCAGCATTGTAACTCTTTAATTCAGACTTGTATGGCTATTGTAGGACACCTTTTGATTAATAAAAATCAGGTCTTTTACCTTCTATGAGCGGCTTTATTGTGCAAATATTTTGAAATGATGGATGTGATCATGTGATGTACTTTTCTCTTTGACTTTTGTCTCATTTTTATTGTCTTTATGGCAATGCAGAAAGTATTGCAGGTTATTACTTGTAATTATCAATTAGGAAACAGAGGTTATGATGTGATGCCTTTTGCAACTCCTTCTTAATGTTGTCCCTAATATTTTGAACCTAGTTTTAAATCATTTTTGCAAAGGACATTTGGAATTCTAAGTTGTGTATGTCTTGGCTTGATAATTTAGTTATTTTGTGTGTCCAAAACAACAGTATAATTCTGAAAATTATTTGGTGCATCACCCGTTAGGAAGATAGGTTTTGTTTCAAAGCAATATCCCTACCCTTTTCCCACTCAAGTAAAGTTAGTTTTAGATAATCATAAGGGAACCGGCCCATAATCTGGAGATTGATCTGGAGATTGATCTTACCAATAGGCAACCCACAAGCTTGAAGATCATTCCATGTTGCACATGATTGCTGAGCTTTCAAGTTTGGCATAGGGCACAATCCTCGTGACAAAAAAGCTCTCTAAGAATATCTAGACCAGCTTCTATGTTATGTGCACTTTGGTTCATGGTCAACTTTAAATGCAAAGAACTGGGGTTTCAGTGGTTGAACTAGAATGATTAATATTACCATGTAAAATGGTTCCTGCATAAGAGTAACTAATCAGATTGACACGACAACAAGATTAACACAAAATTTTCCTGCAAAAATTCAATAATAAAAATTCCAGTGACAAACAGGGAAGCCTACAATGACCATGCTAAAACCATCTATATACTTCTTTAGTTGTAACCTATGCTTGCCCTAGTTGTTGTTGTTATCTGCCAATACTTTCCCTGATTTGCTAACACAAAATTAAATTATGAATGCTCTCCAAATTGTATGGTTACCCTTCAGAGCATAGAATTGGTTGTATATGATCCCAAAGCTAGGCTACCATGACGATATCCAGAAATTTTGATTATGTGAATTTATCATCTGTTAAGAGTGACTGTAACTAGTAAAGGCGATGTTTCCTACTTTCATGTTCGACTGATGATAACTTATACTACTTGGGAAAATGAAATTAAAATCCAAATGTCATAAGTTCTCAAATGTATCAGGATGCTGACAAGAAACAAGGGTAGCTTGCAATGAGTCAAATATTGTGAAAAAGGATGGCTAATTAAACGCAGTAAGCTTACCGGAACAATTAACATAAACATATGCCTCTGTTAGAGAGCATGAACTATAATAGAATACAATAAGAAATGAAATTCAATCAATCAATGCAATGAAAATGGTATAGCAGTAGCACTCAATACTATATCATTAAATTATTTATTGTAGTGGGAAAGCATATGGTGAGACAAAATTACTGAAAATAGGAAAAATTTATCTTACAATATACATTTTGATACATCAAAACCCAGTGAATTACAACATGGCACGCAGTGGGAAATTTCTTAGACTTCACCCACTTCATAAGACTTTACAGCACGATGTTTTTCAGTAACTCTCTCTATGACAAGCGCTCTATTAATCTAATATCAACTTAATTTTATGCATATTGGATACTGATACACTAGTAAAACTCTTCACTCTATTTGACGGTGGCTACCATTCGCAGCCATGACTATCGTACATATCACTTTAATCCACCAATGGAAGATTCCCCTTTGCCAAGTTTGAAATTTTCTAGCTCTATCAGAAAAATAGCTACAATCTCTCTCTAATCACCGAGAGGAAGGCTTGCTAATATTTTAGTCCCTCTTCCTTCAAATCTCTCTAAGAATTTCAAATCCCCAATAAGAATATAGGAAGTCTCAAACTGACAATCAATAAATTCTCACTTATCATTTACACGCATACCTACATATACGATATGCTATGACTCGCACCCACTTTATGAGAAAATAAATATGTGCCCATTTGGGAATTAATTATATCTCCATTTGCCAGAGCCAGAAACCTATGGTCTAAAATTTCTAGAACACGGCCCGAATATGACCTATCTGAATTAGGGAAGTACTGATCATTATTTATTTTTACATGTGGGCTATATTTATATGTCCTTACTGTAGTATTTGGCCAACTTATTTGGCATTTAGCTAATATGTCAGCAATGCCTTCATCTTCAACAAAAATTGTGAATGCAGCTTCAAATAAATCCCTTTTACAGAGAGATTCAAATCCAATAACCATAAAGAGAGATTCACAAGCCGAATCCCTAATCTCGGTAAAAGATCCACATTTAATACCCTCACTTTTCATCCTAAATTCGTTTAAAAGGATCGTCTCTGCATATTTTTTTAATAGTCAAATGTCTCTTCATCTACCACTTCTCATTTCTTCTATGTCAACTATCTATTATTATTGTATTTAAATGTGTTGTTTCTCTCTTAATTTTATAATTAAAAAAGTTACATATTTTCTGCTAAATATCTTTAGCATGATTTCAATGATACCTTAATTATTTTCATTTCAATCCTTACATAAACATTTTTTTAATTATATAAATGTTCACCTCTTGCTTGTTTTCACTATCTAAGAAGCCAATCAAAAAAATGTGTAAAATTAGAAATTTATACAACTTTTGACAACATCTTCCCTGCCTGTGTCAAAGTAGAAGTTTTGAAAACAGGCTATGAACATCCATCAAAACATAGACAAAACATGGCAGTATTCCTGAAAAAAAAATGTGGTCCCATAGCTTGCAATGATCGCAGGATATGCACAAAAAAAAGGATTTGTTGAATAAGCCTTTAAAACTTTTAGGCAAATGCAATTGGCAGGTGTAAAGCCAGATTCAGTCACCTTTATCAGCATCCATCAAAGCATAATGAAGGTGAATTTCTGTCCAATATTATGGTTGAAAATGCTCGGGTAGATATGTCTGCAAAACGTGGAAGCACAAACAAGGCACATGAACTGTTTGATAGAATGCCTTAAAGAGATGTTGTCTAATGGAATGCTATGGTCGCAATATTAACGAAGATTTCTGTCAGATATTATAGTTAGAAAGGCTCTTGTAAACATACATGCAAAATGTGGAATCATTAACAATGCACCTGAGTTGTTTGAAAGAATGCCTCAAAGAGATGCCATATCAAGGAATGAAATGAAATGATTGCAGAATGTGCACAAAATGGATTTTGCAAGGAAGCTTTCGTAAATCTTTGAATTAATGAAGCATTCTTGAAAATATTTTAACATTGTAAGCTTTGTTTGTGTTCTTGTTAGTAGATGAGGGCTGTACATACGTCAATCATACCATTATATTTTTGAACTACTGTAAAGATTTCTGGAATTCCAACTATGATTCAAAATTGGACATCAAGATTTAGAAGACATCTAAGAAGAAACCCAAAAGCCTGATGAAGAAAAAACCTGAAGTGCTACAAAGTTTTGAAGATCACACGAAGCCTTAGATGCTAATCTCACAACTTAGCCCAAATCACTAATGAGCATTGGCCTCTTAAAAGAAAGGCTCGAAAATAATAGCATGACATATTGGGCACTCAAAAGAAGATAATATCAAATTATTTTAGAATTGCGCAGATTAATTTATGGATTGGTACTTGACTTACCTCACCTATACTTCATTAACAGCAAGAACAGTTGAATGGAGGAACTATAATTTCTGCTTAGACTGACCGACTTTTCCATGAATTAGAGACCATTGTTCTTTTTTTCCCTACGTATGTCATTACTTTTATTCTGCAAAACTAACTTTAATTTCACGGTAATGATGCCATTTAACCTGTGGTGGTTGTGTGGATA
>MU226504.1:4635280-4648876 GCA_018584345.1 Thuja plicata | reverse complement strand
TAGGATCTCTAGGAAGACCCCATGACCTCTTTTAACCCATTTGAATACTCAATTGTGTCCTATGGGGTTGTAGGACCCCTTGGGACACACTTGAGCATTCAAATGGGTTGAAAGGGGTCATGGGGTCTTCCTAGGGGTCCTAGTACATAATAAGACATACTGGGACCCCTAGAAAGATCGCATGACCCCCTTTAATCCATTTGAATGCTCAAGTGTGTCCTAATGTGTCGTAGGACCCCTTGGGACACACTTGAGCATTCAGATTGGTCAAAAGGGGTCATGGGGTCTTCCTAGGGGTCTTTGTATGCCTTATGATGTACTAGGACCCCTAGGAAGACCCCATGCCCCCTTTTGACCAATTTGAATGCTCAAGTGTGTCCTAAGGGGTTGTATGACCGCTTGGGACACACTTGAGCATTCAAATGGGTTAAAATAAGTGATGGGGTTTTCCTAGGTGTCCTAGTACGTGATAAGGCGTACTAGGACCCCTAGGAAGACCCCATGACCCCTTTCAACCCATTTTAATGCTCAAGTATGTCATAAGGGGTCTTAGGACCCGTTGGGACACATTTTAGAATTCAAATGTGTCAAATGGGGTCATGGGGTCTTCCTAGGGGTCCTAATATATGATAAGGCGTACTAGGACCCCTAGGAAGACCCCGTGACCCCTTTTAACCCATTTGAATGGTCAAGTGTGTCCTAAGGGGTCTCTCTCTCTCTCTCTCCTACTCCTCTCTCTCTCTATGTAGAAACTCTAGAGAGAGAGATAAATATATAATATTAATATGATATTAATATTCATATAATAATAATATTAATATTAATATAAATATAATATTAATATTAATATAATGTTAATATACTATTAATATTGTTTAAATAAAATAATAATACATAAAGTAAAATAAACATTTAAAATAGGATGAAAATGAAAAGCTTGAATCCAAATTTGGGCGGGAGATATCAGACATCCGTTAATATTGGATATCCAATATTATCGGATATCTGATATTATTAGATATCTGATATGGTCCGCTGGTATATAACACATTTTATACTTACCTTCAACATAACTAGTACACACCAAAATTCAATTGCTAGCATTCTTACATATGTTTTTCTATGTTCTGAACCACATAATTTATTCTAAAATCTCACACTTAGATATTGTACTATTTTTTCAAGCCTTTTTTTCCCGTGGCAGTAAAAGACTTAGGAGAAAAAGTCAGAAATCATTCCTCTTGCATCGGTATGACTGCAAGGATGGCCATTATATGTTCTGATAGCTTGGCATTAAAACATTGCTTCGTCTCTTGTTGTCGAGAGAGGAATGTTGCATGCTCCACATTATTTACGGCGGTGATTTTTATTAAATGCAGCACGAACCAAAAAGATGGCGAAGGAGAACACATTCTTTCATTATGTTTCTAAATTTGTTCACGCAGACAAAATCTGCTCATGTCGTATGAAATATAGTCGCATTTAGTATACAATAAATGAAGTCTGTGACAGATGAGTAATGAACATTATCTTCCCAATACAAAGGATAAATTTTAAGGAAGGGTAAACCTTTTGCGTTAAGAATGGTGTTTAATGTAGGGTTTAAGGACATGTGATCTGCTATCTATGCTTGTTCCACACCCATCTATCGTTAGTACACAAGTCTAAACTTACTGCATCACAGTCTTTAATTGTCGCAGGGACATGCCTCCACGCATAAGAAAGCAACATCAGGCTCTATGGCAATGGATAAAAATGCAAGAATTTGCACCTCATTCCCTGCGTTCTTTCTCCATGCCATATGCCCACCCCATACACTATATAAAACCATTCTCATGTATTCACACCTTGTTATAGCAGGATGGATGGATGCTTCCCAACAGAGAAATTATTGGAGATATGTAATTAATAATTGCAGGTCTTGAGAGAAGGGTTGTGTCTCTTCCATCGAAAATGGATTCGTTTATGCAAAGCTTTTAGAAAAATTAAAATTTTAGCAAGCAATTTGAAATTATAAGACAGGTATAATTAGTGAAATTTGAAATTGAAAACCAAATCAGAGGGTATTGTGGAGGAGGAACAAATTCTTCTGCCCATGGATTCAAACTGGCAGTCATGGCTACCAACAATTGTTTTGCCTGCAATCCTCAAAACACACCACTCTGCGATGGCAAATTCGTATTGGAAAAAAAAGAAATAATGAAGAATCTAATTCTGAAATCTTTGGCAGAAACAAAAGGGTTCCAAGTGCCCTGCTCGGCAGTGATGTTGTTTTCTTGTCAAGTCCTGAAAAAAATAATGTTTCATCCTAATTACAGACAATATTGAGTCCTGGGCAATTTTTCAGAGAATGTTTAATTTAATTAATTTTGAGACATGTTGTACAATGAAAGTAAGACTAAAAATATATCCTTTTATTATCTAAAGAATTAGTAATGAAAAAAACATAATAAAATTAGGGTTTTAAAAATCCTGTAAAAGTAAAGATATAAAAATGTAATTAAATCAATTTATTATTGATTCTAGATTAATAATAATATATATAATATTTTTGTTCTAAACAAAATCATTTATTGTTTTATATTTTAAAGGTAATCTTCTCAATTGTAGATTGTAATATATAATTATTAAATTTATTAATTAGTATATTTATTTTATATATTAATACTAAACAATTTTTATAATAACTAAGATATGTATAAATATAAATTATATTATATCTTTGTAATAATTAATACGATTTTGTTGGCTTGGCTTCGCTGCGTTCAACGTTTTCACAATGAAAATGTTGAACGCAGTCGCGGGTAGCAATATATTATTATTGATGAATATTGGATATTCGATATTATTGAATATCTGATATTATTAGATATATGATAAAGCTTTAGCTTTGGCTTTTGGCTTGGCCAGGCGTACTGACACCCAGGCCTACTCAAAAGTCAACAAACTTTTGGGTGTGCTTTTGGACGAATGAAAAACTGATTTTTTTCACATCGCCATTTTTTGGCATACCATGATCCTGCACAGACCCATGATGAGAACGAGGAAGGCATGGATTCAGAAAGAAAGGAGGAAATAACAACTGGGAAAGGTAGAATGAGGAAGCATACCACGTTTGCAAAACTCCAAAGAAGAAAGGAGAAATATAGGGAGGCGAGTGGTGATAGGAATTCCATGGAGGACAAGAAATGCAGAGTATCCCCTATTTTAGACTCCACTCCCCAAAATTTGGGCAAGAACCAGGAAAAAGATTTCAGTGTTATATGGCCAATAAGGGCATAATTGTTGGTTGGAGAGACTTTAACATTAAAACGGCTAAAATGGGAATCACTAGAGAGATTATTTATCCCAAAGTCAAAGAAGATGAAGGCGGGAAGATTAAGGTGGAAGAATTTATTGACCCCACAATGGTAGTGCTGAGCGACAATACTAGGAGATTTGACATGAACTTGCTCAACAACACCAAAAGCAACATGTTAGATAGTTACAAAACAATCAAATGGCTCTACCACGATGTTGAGGACCTCAAAAAAAGGGTTAGAGGTACCAATTAGGAGAAAAGGGATGGTGAGGATGAGGAATAGAGGAATCTGAGGATCTAAGTCAAGCAGATGGAGGACAACATGACCAAGATGGAAACCACTTTCAAGAACATAGCTGATCAAAGCTATACCATCCTAAAATAGACCAGAGAACACACCAAAATCATCATCGAGAAGCTGGAGGGTATGGATGCGGCCAGCATAGAGGTGGAGAGTGAACAGAACATGGATTAGGGTCCTGGAAAAAGAACTAGGGCCAAAACCAAGAAGTCTAAGGATAAGGATGGGGAGAGCACCATCTAGAAAATCAAGGATTTGGTAGCCAACATGGAGCTACTTAAGGCCAAGGTGGCCACTCTAATGGTGGACCTTTCTTAGGGTCACCTGGGCTTTTGTGCTAATTCAGGTTTTATTTGTTTTCTAAGAAGTTTTTAACTGTTCTTTTGTTCTGGCTTTTTTGGCCTATTTGGCTTTTAGGCATCGAACTATCTTTTGCTATTTTTAATGTTTTATCTCTAAATACTTTGTTTTGGGTTTCAAGAACCCTATAAAACCTATTTTACTTAATCAAAAATATTATCTACTAAAGCCCTTACATGAAGGAAATTGGTTTGTAAATCTTGGAACAACATGCTCTCCTCACATTATTCGCTAAAAATATTTCTCACATACCATTCACCAAGTAGATGTATATTTTTGTTGCACTTTTTTCCATTTCAATAAAAATGCGTATGATCATGGATCATAGAAAGTGAAATAAAGTGTTATAATGTTCCTTCTGTTAAATTTCCTAGCTACATCAAGTGTATAGAAGTTATGTCAAACACTATCTACCTATGTTCCAAAATGATACAGTACTTTGATTCTAAATTCTACATATACAATAGATTAAACACAACAACACCAAGTTGGGAACAGTTGGATGACATAAGACGAGTAATAACGACTATTTATACTGATTTCATGGAAGATGGATATGATTATACTATCAAATAGGTTATTGTTTTGCTCAAGCAATACTATAGAAATTGCAATGATATATTTTATGTTGACTTGTACGAATCTAATAATAACCATTGGAGACAACTTTATATTTGGAACGCTTACTATCCCATGGGAAGATGGTTTTATAGTAATGGGAGGTTCTATTGGATGAGAAATTTTAGAAAAAATGGTGAAGTTATTGAGTTAAACTATGCAACAACAACTTGGACACTCCAATAACACAACTTCCATTTAATGAAGAAAAAATCAAGGCTTACGGAAATTATTATGATGTCATGGTCCATTGGAAGAGTTTTACTACTTCTTGGGAATTAGCTAGATGTGAAAATCAAATACTTCTTGTCGATAAAGAATATTGCCAGATATGGAAACTAGAAAGAGAAGAAATAAAAGCATGGTCCCCATACATATCAAACTGCCAAACAAAATCTACATTCAATAGCAGTCAATACAAATAGATACATGCTCATTATTGGGGAAGAGCTATCATTTTACAATAATAAAGGAAGACTAATCTGAATGATACAATTGCCAAGCATCGACGAACAACTGCTTCAGTACACAAACAAGTATTCAAACTACATTCCGCTATTTGCAATGCCAACACATTCCTTGATTGTATGGTGGCTAGAGTAACATTAATTGTAACAACGATGATGTAGTGTACTATGTACACTTTTGTACATTTATGTTCATTGTAACATATTTCCAAAGAATTTCATATACTTGTACATGTTATGTAGCTTTTCACACAATACCATTCACTTAGCTAATGAAGATATCTATAGAATGACTCTTTTAAAACATTGCAAGACCCACTTTTTAAATTTGTGCTGCATTTTTGAATTCATAATTCACCATCATTAGTTTTTTTTTTTTTGGTTTATTATCAGTTAGTAAATAAACAAAAACAAATTTGATGTAATGAAATGCAGAAAAAAAATATAGCTTAACAAAAAAAAATTACATTATCTCAATATTTTTGCATGTTTCTTTAGAAGCATACCATGACTCAAATTTAATTTATAGCCATTCACACAAAAATTCAACTTCTTTGAAAAGAAACAAGGAAATTTCTATTGAAGTGGAGAAACAAGACGGGTAATGATAGTAAAATTGTTAATATCCCTATCATTGAAGCCACCTAATTGTTAAGAAATGATGAAGTGGGAGTCCACCGTACAGTGGAGGCAATCTCATTGTAGGATAAGACCATCATACGACGGAGACAATCTCACCATGTGGTGACGAGACAAGTGCACGGTGGACCATACAGATTGGAGACTATGGCACGAAGGAAAAAGTGCCGAAGGGAGAAGTCACCGTACGGAAAGATCTGACAGAGGCAAAAATGTCAAAGGGAGAAGTCACCGTACAACAAGACCTAGTGGAGGAAAACATGCCGAAGGGAGTGACCCAAGGCGAAGGGAGTCTCCAAGGCAAAGGGAGTGACCTGAGGTGGAAGGGAGTAACTGGATGTCGAAGGGAGTGACTCGATGCCAAAGGGAGTCTCCGAGGTGAAGGTAGTGAACCAATGCTGAAGGGACCATCAACTGGAAGAATGCCAAGGTTGCTAGTAACCGTTTCATGGAGCGGCGGTTGCTATACCGAATTATATAATGAATCATAGAGTGTATAAATGTCTGTTGAATTCGTTATAAATTTGAGGCGAGTAGCATGGTGCTATGTCAGGTAGATTGTAAGGCAATCTAAGCCTGTGTAACAATCCAGAGTGCATTGTATGTAAATATTTTTACTGTAATACAAAGTTTCTCAAGGGTTTGTTGGCTAGTGGGGTTTTCCCAAAAGGGTTTTCCCACGTTAAATCTGGTGTTTTCTCTATGTGTTTTGTGTCTAGTAATTCCATATCTTATTGTCTTGCACATCTCAGAGATACAGTTTCTTATTTCCTTGTTAATTTGGCATTCAGAAAGCATTTCTATACTGTTGCTTTCCTAACAAGTGGTATTAGAGCCTAGCTAGTTGTGCTATCCTTATCGAGTAGGGTTTGGTTTTTTGTGCCAATTTGTTTTCAGTGGGAGTTTGCAAAGTTTTTTGTTTGTATATTGAGATGGCTGGTACATCAAGAAGAATAGACATTGAAAAGTTCAATGGCACAAATTTTGAGTTGTGGAAACTTAAAATTGAAGATGTGCTAGTTGATCGAGATCTGTGGATTGTTGTGTATGTTTCCAAGCCTATAGACATGAAGCAGGAAGATTGGGATATAGCGGATTGGAAAGCCAGAGGACTCATAAGATTGAGTTTGACAGATTCCATTCTATTGAATGTCCATGAAGAGAAAATCATGCATTCCTTGTGGAAGAAGTTAGGAGACATTTATCAGGGAAAGTCTTTGGTAAATAAACTCTTCCTGAGAAAGAAATTGTACTCCTTGAAGATGGATGAAGGAAGAGTTATTAAAGATCATCTAAATGCGTTCAATATGGTTATCACATAGTTGACATATGTTGGTATAACCATTGGTGAGAAAGAACATTGTATGCTCTTGTTGTCTTCCTTGCCTGATTCGTGGGACCACTGGGTGATGGCTATTGGATGTACTACTACCCAGTTAAAAATGGATGAGGTAGTTGCTGCACTCTTGTCAGAGGAGATGCGGAGGAAGACTTGTGAAGTTGCCAAAGAGGCTCTCTCTATTCAAGGAAGATCAAAGGATGGAGACAAATGGGAGGACAAGAAGACTAGGTATAAGTCTTTTGGAAATAAGTCCAAAGTGAAGTGCTGGAACTGTGGGTAGATTGGTCATGTTCAGAAGGACTACAAGAAGAAGAAGAAGAAGAAGAAGAAGAAGAAGAAGAAGAAGAAGAAGAAGAAGAAGAAGACGACTCTTTGAGTTTTGAGTCTTCTCAAAATGATGAAGATGTTAGTAGTGTTGCTTTGGCTAATCAGTCATCTGATGACGACTGTTAGATTAATTTGATCTTCGTGTGGAATATGTTTGTCACAATTATGCAGTGTTTGACTTGACACCACCGTACAGTGGGAGTTGTTGGCAGTGATGTGTGGAAGAAGTTTGTCATGATGCCATGTGTAAATTGACACCACAGTTTAGTGGGAGTTGTTGGTAGTGACGTAGTGATTGATCTTCATTAGTATTGCAGATATTGAAGGCTTAAGATTCTGGTGTTGTAGAAGGATCTTTTCACATTTGCTGAAGTACTGTTTGGAGATGTTTATCTTCATGTGCCTGAAGATGTTGACATCTTGAGGGCTCAACGGGTTCTTTGATAAAGGTGTGGATTATGTTTTCATTTGACATGTTATGGTATGTTCATATGGAGCATGTTATCTCTTTGGTTGAGATGTTTTAGATCATGTTGTCATGTTTATGTTCCTAAGGCCATGGTTGGAACTTTAACATTGATCTTGTTTTTTGTTGCTGTGTATTGAGTACATTGGTCATTTGCTTGACGCTTCATGAAGTTGTTGTTATGCTTTTGGAGTTAGCATGAATTGATGGGTTATAGGTGCTCATGGATACTTAGCGACGACAGTGATGATGTTTTCTCTTGTGATTAGAGATGTGTTTGTTGAAACAGTTGATGGTTTTAGCAGGAAGTATAACATGCATTTAGAGGTGTACATAGAAGGACATGGTACATGGTTGATGTGTTGTTGATGTTATTAATTCTACCAGTTTGTTGTTGCACTTCTAGGTGATGTTGTTGAATGGGTTCATATCATATTAATATTACCTTTGCAGTGGGAGCTTCTTGGCATGTATGTGACAGGTATTGCACTTGAGGCTTGAGACTGTAGGTAACAGGTTTAATATGGTGATGTTTTGGAATCCATGTTGGTATACCTTAGAGGTATGTATAGTTGGATGTGTTAGCACTTACTGTGGGTGTTATTTCAACTATGATTGTGACAAATGTTGATACATTCGATTATTTTATGGATTGAGGGTTTTGTGCTTTGGTATACAGGGTTATGGTTCTCTGTGAGATAGATTGTATGGTTTTCTCAGTGGATAGATTCTATGTGTGTCTAGTGGCAGTGGCATGGTAGAAGGTGGGAACATCCATGAATGAGACGAGACTATTATGCACGTATCTCAATGGTGCACACGGTAGATTTTCATTCTTAATGGTTTTGTGTTCGAGTGGTATATCACCATTGATGGGCTTTAGAGTCCATGTTTCTCTGTACTCTTTATGTTCATTGGTCTGTAGTTTTGAGTGACTCCGTACTTCGTCAAGTGGGAGATTGTTAAGAAATGACGAAGTGGGAGTCCACCGTATGGTGGAGGCAATCTCACCGTATGATAAGACCATCGTACGATGAAGGTAATCTCACCGTGCAGTGAGGAGACAAGTGCGTGGTGGACAATACGGATTGGAGACTACGGCAAGACCTGGCGGAGGCAAAAGTGCTGAAGGGAGAAGTCACCGTACGAAAAGATCTGACGGAAGGCAAAAGTGTCGAAGGGAGAAGTCACCGTACGACAAGACCTGGCGGAGGCAAAAGTGCCGAAGGGAGTGACCCAAAGCAAAGAGAGTCTCTGAGGCGAAGGGAGTGACTAGATGCTGAAGGGAGTGACTCGATGCCAAAGGGAGTCTCTGAGGCGAAGGGAGTGAACCAATGCCGAAGGGACTGTCAACTGGAGGAGTGCCAAGGTTGCTAGTAACTGTTTCATGGAGCGACAGTTGCTATACCGAATTCTATAACAAATCACAAAGTGTATAAATGGCTGCGTAATTCATTATAAATTTGAGGCAAGTAGCATGGTGCTATGTCAGATAGATTGTAAGGCAATCTGAGCCTGTGTAATAATCCGAAGTGCATTGCATGTAAATCTTTTTACTATAATACAAAGTTGCTCGAGGATTTGTTGGCTGGTGGGTTTTTCCCGAAAGGGTTTTCCCATGTTAAATCTGGTGTTAATTTGGCATTCGAAAAGCGTTTCTGCAATGTTGCTTTCCTAACAATAATGCTACTGGATGGTATAAAATGCTGACTCACAAATCCCTTCTTCTGCCTGATCACTTTGAGCCTGTTTTCTCATCTTGTCTTTGAAGAGGGCATATAGATAATCAAAGAATGAAACGGCGTGGAAGCCTTCTGAAATTTGGACAACACAATGTTAGTAAAACATGAGAGAAATGAAAAGGAAAAATGGGGGAAGTAAGTGGAGACTTTTTTCTCAACTTTGTAGGGAAGTTCTTCCGCAATCGAAAATCAATCACTTGAAATCTCTCTCAAAATAAAAGGAGAAAAATCTTCAGATAAAATTTTACACAGTTTAGGGTTCAAAGCAACACACAAACACCTAATTAGGAAAGTATGGACCAGCTAAAATTCAAGCCTAAGATCACCCATACGAAATGTGAAGGCATTCGACCGATAACCCTCCCTTTACTGCTATGTTAAGGCTCTGCTAAATAATGAGAATAACCTCCAACATCCGTTTGTATTATCGCAGAAGTTTAAGTAACTACCCTACATTGTTGTAATAATATTGTGCTTCTAAGTCTAATCACATGAACTCTCTTATCCATTTCACATGTACTAGAAAAAGGAAACTTACCGTGAATCTCAGAAGAAGACATGACTTCCCCACTGTAGAATCCCCCACAAGCAACACCTTGAACAAGAAATCAGTGCAAGTTCATATCACCAAAAATTCTTGACTGAAGCTGCTAGATCATGGAATCATAAAAAAAATGAAGCAATAATAATAATAACAACTAAACTTGCAGTGATTCAAGACTTATATGAATCTTACTACTCGGCACCCATCTTGAATGGCCCAATCTGCAGAACCGAGTGATCTATTCTGCAGTCTGATAAACTAAGAGAACAATAGGCTAATCTGCTCCATACTGCGTTTGAATCCCCGTTAAATGTCGCCAATGTTTTTAAAATTAATATTTTTCAAGAGGGAAATAATTTAAAATGGGTTGAGGGATAAAGATTGTAAAACCCTCCTAGAAAACGACGGTCGTCCATCCGTTAAATCCGCCGTTTATCATGTTATGCATGGGATGATGGAATATGGTAGTTGATGGTATAGATGGTCTTAGGCATGCACCAAATAGAATAAGATTTATTCTATTGTTAAATGTACTTCTGTCTTAGTGATCTTCCGAAAGTTCCAACGTTTCACTTATGGGCATCACCTAAATAAAATTAGGTTAAAGTGGATCAATAAAATTACTTTGAAGTTGACCCATTCAAGTTCATGACATATGAGTTCTTGTTGAAGACTACATATACAATATAATATGACCTCATGAATACTAGATGATTCTTCTAGTAAGAACATCACATAATTTGACACAATACAAAAATATCTACTAAACAGAAATTTCTAAAGATAACAAGCTTGCCTTATAATATGAACTGATGAAGATTGACTAGAAAATCTGAACTAATGAATATTGACTAGAAAATATGTAATTGAATCATGGTAAGTTACATACTACAACAACATTTCTCCATTGAAAAATTGTAGAGGTGTTTGATCGTTTCTTCCAACCGGGTGAGCGTGTGCTCCACATAAATGCAGAAATTAATTACAAAGCGAAGTTTCCCGCACAGACCATTTGTTTTCATGCTTAGTTTCTCAATTGACTGCTTATTGACCGCGTAAGCCATTACATCCTTACTTTACCTACGCACCCTACTTTTTCGAGCTGTATTTATCACATGAAATATATTACCCGCACTTTACTCGTCTTTGACTGTGGATTTAAACTCTCTATATATAACTCAAATGTCCATCCCCTCTTTCCAACACATCCTCATGAGCTTTGTTTCTCGGCAGTTGAAAAGGAGATGGAGAATTCATGGCTATCAGATTTGGTAAGAGGAAGGAATGATTACTTAAAAAGTTGTTTTATATTGTTTATTATAGATTGAATTTGAAACCTTTTATATTCGTTTACTATAGATTGAATTTGATTATGTGAAAGTTTTCAATATTAATATTTGGAATCAAAATTTATGATCTTTTATAGATTTTTAGATTTGATTGTTCTGAAAATTTTTAATATCAATGTGTTAGTTGGAACTTTGTGATCTCTCATTATTTCTTATATTATGATGATGGATCATGAAATTTGATAGAGAATATTTTTGATTAAGTAAAACAGGTTTTATGGTTCCTGAAACCCGAAACAGATTTGAAAATATAACAATACGGCCAGTCTTAAACGAAACAGAAACTAAAGACAGAACAGACCAACAAAGGCCAGACCAAAAAACAAATAGAACTAAAAAAGCAAATAACACAAAGACAGCTAAAAAGACCAGGGAGAGAAATTTGATAGAGAATGTTGATATTTTAGAAATAATGAAGTTTGATAGGAAATATTGATATTAAGAATTTTCATACAATCAAATCACAAAATTCAAGGTAAATTATATATCATAGATTTATGAATTTGATTCTGTTTTATGCTTTTTAATATCAATGTTTCAGATCAAACTTCATAATCTCTTACAGATTTTTTAATTTAGTTCTATAAAAGTTTTTAACATTTACATTTCAGATCAAATTTCTTCATCCGTAGATTGAATCATTGATATTTCAGAGATTATAAAGATTGATCCAAACCATAAATATTTCAGAAATCATAAAGTTTGATATAAAACATTAAAACTAGAAACTTTCTCACAAAATAAAATCTGTAATAAAGAATTAATATGAACTGTGAAAGCTTCTGTCCTTTTAACTGTTCCATAGAGTTTTATATTATTTTAACGCCCAAAAGTTTAATACTCCTCTTGTAGGACATTGAAGCAAATGCTCAGAGTATTCCAACAGTGTCCTCACAAATCGAATGGTTGAAAGCCATTCTGTTAGAAGATGGGTATAATTCAAATGGATTTTCTGAGCCACAAGCGCAGCAATTGAGGGAAGATCATGAACATGGCATCTTAACAACTACTCAAAGTCTTCATCAACAGGCGGATAATCAGATTCATTGTTTAGGAGGAGAAAATATCTCTGCTCCATCATTTCGATCAGCTGCAGAAGCATTGTTAGAATGTTCAAATGCAGGTAATGATGATGATGATAATGTGGTGAACGTGAAGAGGCACAAAGATTACATCATGGCCGAGCGCAATCGACGTCAGAAACTCAATGAAAAGTTAATTGCTTTGTCAACTCTAGTTCCTGGCATAAAGAAGGTGATGGAATATTCTACCCATTTAATTTCTCTCCTTTACTTGGATTGCAATTTACTGGCCGCGGGACAGAAAGATAAACTGATTAGTGTGTTTTATATTTTTCATAAGATTATTTTGTTATTCGATAGTATAAGACCATGAATTTTTAGATGAGATCATTTTGATTAAAGATTTATAGTTAAAAAGTATTCCTTTTGTTAAAGTTATTTGAGATAAGATGGATAAAATGATTATCTTTTTATAATATTTTTTATACCATTCACGAGATCATTTTACTATTTTGATTTGCAATACAAATCTTAGACTGAATTTGAATTTGAAGTGTTGGTGGCAGTTAAATAAGGAGAGTGTGCTAAGTGAGACTATAAAGTACGTGAAGCATCTGCAAGATAAATTAAATGCATTTGAGGAGAAAGAAAGAGGAGATCCAACCTTTCAACTTCAACTTCAAACCAAGTGTTGTAGTGAGGAGAAAGAAAGAGGAGATGCAGAGATCAAAGTAAGACTTACCCAAAACAAATTTTTGATTGACATAGACTGCACTGCCAGGAAAGGTTTGCTAGTAAAATGTCTCATCCAGCTGGAAAATCTTGAGCTTTCAGTTGAGAATGCCAGCATATCTTCATTTGCAGAAGAAACACTTCATCTCACTTTTACTGGAAAGGTTACTAAATCACACTCTCAAAATTTACAGTTTTTGTAATTTCACCAGTTGCAGATAATAATAAGATTTTTTATTACAATTGCAGGTGGAGAAGAAGAGTGGGTGCAACCTAACCATTACTGACATAGTGGAAACTTTACAAGAGGTTTTCAGAGAGCCACATTGAATAGGAAGGGCTTAAACATGTCAACATTTTAGAACTAGTCTGGTCACTATCATAAA
>MU226504.1:4601248-4627630 GCA_018584345.1 Thuja plicata | reverse complement strand
ATATATATATGAAAAAATTAATTGAAAAGACTATTAATATTATTATTGTAATTTATTTTTATTTTCGATAGATATATAACTATAATTATATGGAGCTCCAGGGTGTCAACTTTACCTAGTAGCTCTTATAGGGCATAATCCTAGCCCTCCCCATTTTTTGGGAGTGCAGACCTTATCCCAAGCCACTAAGGCTAATCTCTTTTTCTCCTCGACACCCGACCACAGGAAATTTCTCTGAATTTTCTCAATGATATCTGCAAATTTACCAGGGATCTTGAAAAGGCTGAGAGCATAGACAGGGAGGCTTTGTAAAGACGCCTTGAGAAGTTGAAGTTTACCAGCTTGACTCAGGATGGCTCCTTTCCAACCAGCCAGCTTCCTATTAAATCTATCAACAATACCTCCCCAGAAAGAATCTGGAGGTTTAAGACCAAGAGGGAGACCAAGATAGGTAGCAGGAAGGGACTCAATTCTGCACCCAATAATTCTAGCAATTCTATGTTTCCTATCCTCAGGAGTATTAATAAAATATAAGGAGCTTTTATCCCGGTTGACGAATTGACCCGAACCAAGGGAATAGGTAGAGAGAGCAATTTTGATAGTCCTGGCTTCCTGGATATAAGAGAAACCCATGAGGATAGTGTCATTCGCAAACTGTTTATGCGAGCAGGGTCTAGAGGTCGAGGAGGGGGAGAGACCCTTAAAAGACCCCTTATCAGCAAGCTTCTGAAAAAGGCACCCTAGACATTCAGCTAAGATAGAGAAAATGATTGGAGAAAGAGGATCGCCTTGCCTTAAACCCCTGGTAGGTTTGAAAAACCTCGAAGGAGAACCATTGATCAGGATGGCAACAATAGAAGTACTAATGAGATGATAAATCAATTGAATGAAAATATCACCAAAACCAAACGTTCTAAGAACTCTGATCAACAAATCCTAGTCAACCCGGTCATAAGCCTTCGAAAGGTCCAACTTAAGAAAGAAACTAGAGTTAAGAGAGACCTGGGTAGAGTGGATAACCTCATGAGCCTTCAAAATAGAATCAAGAATCTGCCTGCCAGGCACAAAGCCACTCTATTAAGGGGAAATAATCTGGGGCAGAAGAGACAGCAGACGAGAGGTAATAACTTTGGAAATGATTTTGTACACAGAATTGCAAAGACTGATAGGTCTGAATGCATCCACCGAATCAGCACTAGGCTTCTTAGGGATAAAGGCCAAGAAGGTCGCATTGATTTCTTTAAGCAAATATTTAGAGCCAAAGAATTCTTTCACCGCATTACAGATGTCCATTTCAAAAATATGCCAAAATTTTTGGAAAAAAAACATAGGAAACCCATCCGGGCCAGGGGATTTGTCACCTTCAAAAGAGAAGACCGTCGCCTTGATTTCAACCTAAGAGGGAATAGCCACAGGAGCACGATTAGCAACATCATTGATAATGGAAGGAATGTTATTGAGAAGAGCATTTTGATTCTCCATGTCAAGATTAGGATCTTTGGAAAGTAACGAAGAGAAGAAAGTAATCATAGCCTCAGAAATTTCTTTATCACTGGTAACTTCCTTATCCTCCACTTTGAGATTTGAAATTTTGTTAGAAGCTCTGTGTTTAGAGGGAGATAAATGGAAGAATCTAGTATTCTTATCTCCAGCTTTGAGCCAAATAGATCTAGATCTCTGCCTCCAATAATCTTCTTCTTTGGAGATAATATTATGAGTCTTAGCCAGAATGCTTTCTTCCTTATCCCTAAGTTCCACCGTAAGACCCGTATGTTGTATAGTTTCCTGAATAATTTCCAAATCTTTTTTAAGCTAAATTTTGGCCTTAAAAATATCACCAAAAATAGTTTTTCTCCAAGTATTAACATTTTGTTTCACATTGAGAAGTTTCTTAACTACTCTAAACATAGCAGTACCATGGATTTTAACCTTCCACCACTCTTTAATATTATGTTCCATCTCCGGATGGTCCACCCACATTTTTTCAAACCTGAAGGGCAGGCGGCCCTATTTAGTAATTGGATCAGCACTAAAGTAAATGGGGAAATGATCCGATCCAATCTTTGAGAGAGAAGATAGTGTACAACCAAACTTTTTAAGCCAACAGCCGCTGATCAGAGCCTGATCTAATCTAACTTGAATGAGGTCTTGACCAATCCTTCTATTAGACCAAGTAAAGTTGACACCCTGGAGCTCCATATCAAAAAGAGATTTCTTATTATGCCCTATAAGAGCTACCAACTTGGCCCTGTTGGCCAAACAAATTTGGAGAATTTTTGGTGTTAGAAGAGATTGGAATGATATTATTCATTAAAAAAAATACCTCTTCTCCTTTTCCCACATTTCCAAATTTTGGAAAACCGATCTGAAAGTGCAAGGATCTTTTATTTGGAACAGTATTCAGAATGTGAAGTATGTGGCTTTTAAGGGGGCTAGATGGTTTTTAGGTAATGGAAGAAAAATTTGTTTTTGGGATGAATGTTGGATGAAAGATTATCCTTTAAACTCTGTTACTACTTTTTAACCTTTCATTAATCAATGTATTTAGAGACACGGAGCAATGGTCAGGAAAAATTGGAAGAATGGTTCATGGATTGATTTGTCCATTTATGATGAGTTTTTAAAACCCTTAATGCTGGATCTTGCGATCTGGAAGGTTAAGTTCTCTAATGAGGATAGGCTCCTTTGGGGAATTCTTCCTTCTGGAACCTTCACGGTGGCCTCTTGCTCAGAGCCGTTACTAAAGCAACTGAACCCTCTCCCCTTTTGGGCTCAGGTTTGGGACAATTCTTTAATTCCTAAAATTAACATCTTTTTCTGGCTAGCTTTGCAAAACAAAATTTTTACCATTGATAACCTCCAAAAATGGGGAATGGTGCTGACTAACAGATGCTTTCTATTTAAAAAGCCAAGGAAACTATTTATCATCTGGCCATAGACTGTAGTTATGCTTGGGAGGTTTTGAATGAATTATTACAATGTTGGGAGATTAAGTGGGTCTTCCCCAATAAAATGGAGATCTTTTATATCCAATGGCGAAAAGCGATTTCCCCCATTGATCAACATCTGTGGAATTTCATTCCTCCTCATGTTATATGGTGATTATGGAGAGAACGCAATGACAGAGTCTTCAAAAACATTGAACTTCCTCCAAAAGTGGTTGCTGAGAAGATAAAGAGAAGTATAAAGGAAAACTTCAAGGTCTCTTCTAGAAGAACGCTGGATTATAAAGCTGGTGATATGGGTTTGAGAACTATTATCCATAAACATCATCCTAGGTAGAATGCCATCTGGCTTTCCCCTCCGCCTGGGTGGATAAAACTTAACTTTGATGGCGCTGCTAAGGGTAACCCGGGCCCAGCTGGCTGTGGTGGGCTCATCCGTGATGACATGGCTAATTGCATGGCAGCGGTGGCCCTACCTATTGGGGTTCAAACCAATCATGTGGTGGAGGCTATGGCCCTTCTTTAGATGCTAAAACTTGTCAAAAAACACATGGCACAGAAGGTGTGGATCGAGGGAGATTCACTTAATATCTTAAAATGTATTAGTGACAAGACTAGGCCATCATGGACAATCAAGGAAATCATCGAGGAGGCCAGAATCATAATTAATTCCTTTAATCAAGTTATAATTTCTCATGCCTATAGGGAGGCGAATGGTACTTCTGACAAGTTGGCCAACTTTGCGGTTAATGCCAGGGACATCATGATTTGGCACGATTATACAAATCTAACCGTCGATATCAAAGCCAAGTTGGCCTTCGACAGATGTCGAAGCATGAGGGTAGATTGGGCGCACCTTGAGAAGCTATGATGATTAGACACATCTTAAAAAGTCAGAGGGAAATTATGACAAAAGGTGGTGTTTTTCCCAAGAAAACTAATTATAGACATGAGTTAACCCTTGTTAATTTCAAAGTTTCTAGTTTTTAGAATTACTAATTTCTCTCTGTGTTTCCTTCCTTTTCTGAGAACTATGTGATCATGGGAGGAGGGCTTAACCACAAAGAGCCTAAGGACTGCGTAAAATGGAAAAAAAATTCTGGAAGCCTGGGAAATTCTTGAGAAGGGTGGTCTTACTACTTACATGGAAAGATTGCATGGGGATAAAGACAGTGCTACTAAATTATTTTTGGACTCATGGGAAAATGGGGCGGTGACCATAGCGGGAATTACTATTAATATCACGAAGGATTTCATAGCTGAGATCTTTGGGCTTAGCACGAAGGGAATTAAGTTCTTCCGGGATAGCAAGGTTTCTCGAAAGGCTATTCAACATTTTCCAAAGAGTAAGGAGGAGAAAAAAAGTCTTGTTAAAGAGTCTGGGGGATGCTATGATGTGGATCCGTTCAAAGATATTTAGGCTACTGTTATGGTGGTGATCATGGAGTATGTTACACTAGATGATAGGTTCAAAATAGCCCATTCTTACCACTTTGTTTTTCTCTGTCATTTTCAGCATAAAATTAGGGTCTCTCTGCCTTTCTTTATTTTACAATCTCTTTGTTCTAGCATTGTCCAGTATAAGAAGAAGGAGAAGAAACCCATTCTACATGAAGGGTTGATCCTTTTAATTGTAGAACATATCAAGAAGAGGGCTAGGGATAGCCCTGCCCTAACCCCGTCCAAGTCTGGGTCGGGAAAAAAAAGAATTAGGGATGGGAATGAGAAAGACAAGAGTTCTACAGGAAAAAAAATTAAGAAGGAGAAGGAGATTACCATGGATATGGATACCTTTGCCGATAGTGTGGAAGGCTACGATAATATGGTTGATTCTACAAAGGAAGATAGTTAATCTGCTTCCTTGGTTTCAAACTCTGTTTCAGAGGAGAACGATAACACGGATGAGGAAGTGATGGGTTCTATGGACAAAGAAAAAGTTTTGGATTGCAGGAAAAATAGAGAGGATAAGAAGGAGGATGAGGAAGGTCAGAAGGTGCCTATTCTAGTTGAGTATGATAGTTCTGAAGACCATGATGTACCGATCTCACCGAAGCTTAAAGTAGTTATGGGTTGTGATCAAGATACTCAGAAGGAAGCTACAGAGGTGGAGAAAATTTCCCCTATCAAGGAGTCAACTTGACCTATGAAGGAGATAGATAATGTCCCTGGTAATTCTCAGAACATTCCTTTTATCAAGACTGTGGACCTGCAGGAAAGAAATGTTCAACTGCTAAAGGATGACATGGACGATAAGATTGACCCTCCTTTTGGGGTTCTCCAAACTGCCAAAGCTGCCTCTATGTACTCCTTTCAGTTACTAAAATGGGTGTTCCAGGAGATCAAGAACCTACACCTTAAGTATCGTGCCATTGCTGCTAAGGTGGGTACTCTACAGAATCAGATGGAGTCTGGCCCTAACACCAAGGAGGACAAGATGACTAATAATGATGACAGTAATGTCCAGCAGTTACAAGCTAGAATTGATACCCTGGAGCATACTATGAAAAAACATGTGCATGATTACAACAACTTTATGGGCTTGGCCATGGATTGTTTCCTGACCATTAAGGCTAAGCTGGATACTGGGTCGCTAGGTAACAAACCAGAGGACATTACTAAGAACCTGGAAGATGAAGGACCCAAAAAATGCATGAGATCAGCTTGAAAGAAGAAAATTCATGACAGAATCCGGGAACTCTTTGAGTTCAATGCTGCGATGAAGAAGATATCTAAAGTAAAGCAGGAAGCTACTGAGGCTTGTAAGGAGCTGGTCTAGCACTCTGGTTTCTGGGTTTGGTGGTTGGTCTTTTTTTGTGGTTTTTTTGGCATCTGGTTTCTTTCCTATTTTTTTTTGTTGTTAGCTTTTCTGCGAACTAGCTTCTAGTTCTGTCCCTTTTTGGGGTGCTTCAATGTATTATCTCTATTTCTAGCATGTAAGGGGTTTTGGGTCCCCATTTAAAATCTATTTTTCCTGCAATCAAAAACTATAATTATATAATAAGTGTTAGTCATTACATATATTTATTTTTATTAATATTTATAATAAAATTAGAATTAAATTTATAATTATAGTTAATTATGGAAAGTGCATGCCACTACATGGCACTTGTTATCTCTTATATCATGACGATGAATCCTGAAGTTCATTCAAAACTATTGATATTTCACAGATATTGAATTTTAATTCTAAATATATATGAAACTTAAAATCTGTTATTAAAAAAATATTATGGACTATGAAAAGTTCACGTATTTAACTTTTCATACAGTTTTATATTATTTTAATGTCTAAAAGATTTTATACTTGTCTTAGATTTTATAGATTTTTAAATTTGATTATGTGGGAATTTCAACACCAAAGTTTTAGATCAAACTTCATGATCTCTTACTATCTCTTATGTCATGAGTATGGAACACAATTTTTTATTCAAACCGTTGATATTTCAGAGATCATGAAATTTGATATTAAACATTCTTATTAAAAAACATTCATACAATCGAATACACATATCTGTGATAAATGATTAATATGGACTGTGAAAACTTCATCCATTTAACTGTTCCATACAATTTTATAGTATTTTAATATCATTAGATTCTTTATCTCTTCTTGATTTTATAGATTTTAAATTTCGTCATGTGAAAGTTTTTACTATCAATATTTCAGATCAAACTTCATGATCTCTCACAGGTTTTTTGGATTTGATTCTGTGAAAGTTTTAGCATCAACATTTTGGATCAAACATTGTGGTCTCTTATTATCTCTTATATCATGGTGATGGATCATGAATTTTGATCCAAACCATTGATATTTCAGAGAACGTGAAGTTTGATCCTAAACATTGAAATATTAAAAACTTTCATACAATCAAATCCAAAACTTCTTGATCTTTGATTATCTCTGAAATCTTGATGATGGATCATGAAGTTTGATCTAGAACATTGATAATAAGAACATTCACAAAATCAAATCCATAAATCTCTAATAAATCATTTATGAGGGATTTTTGGATTTGATTTTGTGAAAGTTTTTTAATATCAATGTTTGAGATCAAACTTCATGATCTGTAGTCATCTTCTACATTTTGACCTTGGACAATGAAGCTCGATCCAAAAAATTAATATTAAAAAATTTCATACAATTAAATCCAATTATATGTGACAAATCATATCATAGATTTGAAATTTGAGATTTTAATTATGTGATAGTCTTTTAATATCAAGTTTCAGATCAAAATTCATGATCTCTAGTTATCTCCTACATTTCAGGATAGATCATAAAGTTTGATTGGAAACATTGACATAAAATAATTTCATACAATAGAATCCAAAAATATTTAATAAATGATTAAATATAAACTATAAAAATTTCATACATTTAACAGATCTGAACCGTTCATATTTCAGAGATCATGAAATTTGATCTGAAACATTGTTGTTAAAAATCTTTCATACAACCAAATACACATATCTCTGATAAATGATTAATATGGAATGTGAAACTTCATCCATTTAATTGTTCCATACAATTGTATACTATTTTAATGTTGTTAGATTCTATATTTCTCTTCAATTTTATGGAATTTTAAATTTGATCTTATATAAGTTTTTAACATCAATATTTCAGATCAAACTTCCTGATCTTTGACGTGTTTTTAGGATTTGATTTTGTGAAAGATTTTAGCATCAATATTTTGGATCAAACTTTGAGCTCTCTCATTATCTCTTATATCATGATAATGGATCATGAAGTTTGATACAAACCATTGATATTTTAGAAATCATTAAGTTTGATCTTTAACATTGAAATATTAAAAACTTTCGTACAATCAAATCCAAAATTTCTTGATCTCCGATTATCTCCGAAATCTTGACAATGGATCATGAAGTTTGATCTAAAACATTGATCATAAAATTTTCACAAAACCAAATCTAGAAATCTATGATAAATCATTTAGCAAGGATTTTTGGATTTGATTTTGTGAAAGTTTTTAATATCAATGTTTTAGATCAAACTTCATGATTTATATTTATCTTCCACGTTTTGACGATAGATCATGAAGCTCAATCCAAAACATTGATATTAAAAACCTTCGTACAATCAAATCCAAATATATGTGACAAATCATATCATAGATTTGAGATTTCTGAATTAAATTTTGTGACAATATTTTAATATCAAGTTCTAGATCAAAATTCATGATCTCTAGTTATCTCCTACATTTCAAAATAGAGCGTAAAGTTTGATTGGAAACATTGACATCAAAAGGTTTCACACAATAGAATCCAAAAATCTGTAATAAATGATACTATAAAAATTTCATACATTTGACTGTTCCACTAAATTTTATATCATTTTAATGCGTAAAAGATTTTATACTTCTCTTGTAGGACATTGAAGCAAACGCTCTCAGTGTTACAACAATGTCCTTACAAATTGAATCGTTGAAAGCCATTATGTTGGAAGATGGATCTACTTCGAATGGATTTTCTAGCCAAATATTTAAACTTTAACCTTTAGCAACCAAAAGATAAATTTAATTCTAAACATATTAACAACAATAATATAACACAACCATTTTTTGTCGAGGAAACCCCGTTAAGGGAAAAAACTTGGTGGGAATCAGTACCCACAAATAATGCACTGAAAGTATAGTATCCTTGTTAGGAGATTCAACCTTATTAGGATCTAATTATTACATATAAGTACATAGTCCTTGTTAAAGGACAGACCCTATTAGGAGTCAAGAGAAACAACAGGCTCACTACCCAGGCTCACTGCCTAAAGAAGGTTAAATCCACCTTTAGGACTCACTGTTCGAGATACATATATAAGAAGATGTAATATCAAGTGAATTGACTGATATCAACAACTTTTCTTAAATAGTTCCAATGAAGTTCATCAATCATAATCTTTTCTCTACATTTATTAGAATTTTTAAATACAATCTCGCAACTTCCACACTTCACGGTTCACTCTCCTAAACAAGAAAACAACTTTCCTTTATAGAATTTTACAACAAGAAATTAGGTCGACCAATTAAGACTTTCCCAATGCACAAATAATTACATAACCCCTTGCTAAGATACACATAGTACCTTAAACAAGTAAACAACAATTACAATTCATCAAATATAATCCAAGATCCATAATCCATGCTCTGCATCTATAATACACACTACATCTATGAAGTCGGCCCCAAATAGGTCTTTTCCAAAATGCATGCCACAAATGACATCACCAAGAGTTTTTCAACCCAAGAATCATAAAAAACATTCCTTAACATGTATCCTGATATTCACCAAGCTCACATAACATGACTCATGCTCGCACTCAAGTTATCCACAAAACTCAGAGACTAACTCTGTCACAATTCTCTATCAATGTTCTGCAAACAGTCTTCACCAAAACCGTTGTAAATAAAAATTAAACAAAAACATAAAATCAAGTGACCTTAGATATAAGATCAAGGCTTATCCCTTTATACATCCCCATATTCACATACTCTAAAACATTCGTACAATGTCTGTACACTTTTGTCAGTCATCCATGTACCAATGATAACCAATCTATATGTCTTTATCTGAAACATATGTTGACATCAATGACAAAACATGAATGAAAACAACTCCAGCAAAGGCCAATTATAACAATCTCCCCCTTTAGAATTCATGGAAACACATGAGAAAACCCATCAATTTAAAAGTACCACTCTCAGTACAATCTTCTTAATATCCTCTGCATATCTCTCCCCAAAATAGTAGGGATTTTCCACCCCACTGAATCTCTCCCCCTTTGAAATTAATGAAAAAGGGTTCCATAACTCTATGTATTTCCTCCAAAAGGTGTAGCCTTTTCAAATCTTCATATCTGCAACAACCAAGTTCTCAATAACCCAAATGTGTTCTATTTTGTTCCTGTGATCACTCCCCTTGAGGAGTGGATACATACATCAAGTCCAGGAAATGATATAACTTTGAAATCCTGTGTACTGATGCATTCCTACATCAATTAGTTCTAGCAAGGAGGGGATCTCTCCCTAAGAATACCTGTGAGATACTCAAAGGAATCCTAGGTATGTGCAGGATCATGGTATACCAAGCTATGGCCTTAAGTGCCAATGAAAAATAAAAAAATCAGGGTTAGTCAACTTGACGTAAAAAATTGAACATCTTATCAACTTTATGTTAAAAACTTGTAAGAATAGAATGTAGTTTCTAAAATACTAGCCCTTGTTTGAAAAAAAATGAATCTAATTATTTAATATTTTAGATTACAATGTAGTAGTACAAAAGTAAGATAAAAAGTACGTGTATGTCTGACCACCTTAATCAAAATTAAATGATGATATATTTTCATAAGATTATAGATATAAGTAGTAGACTCATGCCTGGATGTGATTCATATTTTTGTGTAATTTTTTACCAAATAAATAATTAATTATGAATTTCTGCTACAACTTACTCAAAATTAAAAAAATCTCGTGTCTGACCACCTTAACTAATTTTAAACTTTACAAAATTATAAAAAAAAAATTCTTATAGTAGGAGAAGCATAGAATGTGACACATGTCAATTAGCAATTAGGACTGTCGCAGTGAGAAACAACCTATTTTTGATATTTGTCACGGAACCCCACCTGGCTCTCTAGTCCACATAACACATTCTCAGTTGAAAGCCATGGTTAAGGGTCCGAGCAAGGGAAAGGATAGAGATACTCTATTTTCAGCTGACTTTCATGGCACAGATGGACCGAAAACACAGTTAGATCTTGATGTCATGATATCAAAAGAATCAGCTCAAGCCCTACCTAGGGCTCCCTTCAATCCAAATAAAACTCAACAAGTGTGGCTAAAGAAGAAAGCATGTGTTGTCAATCCACATGAACCTCTTGTACATTCAGATCGGATGACAATTACACTTCCAAGCCATCTGCTGCAATATTTGATTGGACTTCATAGGCAATCTGATTTGATAGGTAAGTTTTTGTCTGATCATCTGCATTATTCTGATGTGAAAGAATGGGCTTTTTCTTCCTGGTCAGGACTACAAGATTTATTTTATATTGATTCAGAAACTCAATATTTTGTAGCTATTTTTGAGTCCAAGGTATCTAGGGATTCGATTCATAAGCAAAAATGTTGGTTTTGTTGTGGGTCGGGTCTTTTCACTATGGTTTGGACTCCTAATTTCAAAGCTCACCCTACTGATACTCATTTTTACCCTTACTATATTTCTTTCCCCTTACTACCTCTTGAGTATCGAGATCCTCAAATTATTTAAATCCTTGCTAATAAACTAGGAATTTTTCTTAAGCATGATCTTATCCCCTATGATCATCCACACTTGAATGTTAGAGTTTGTTTTCTCTTAGACATGCGGAAGTCTTTTCCCACACACATCTTGATCAAATCTCAGTGGGGTCTATGGGTTCAGCCTCTTAAGATTCAAGATAAGAAAATGGTACAAAAATTTCAATCACGATTAGGTCACTTCAACACTCAATGCCAACATAAAGTTCAGGAAGTACAGGAAGTATGCTCAGATCATAGTATAGACCCCAACTTATGTGTGAACAAAGTTATATTAGAAAAGGATATGGCTCCTAGGGATTCATTACATGAGCCTAACAGTTTGGTCATGCACAATTCTACAGGAGCTAAGCTTTCTTTGTTTCTGAAATTGGTTATGCATTTCATTCAAGGGTTTTCTACTGGGCCAAAGAATTGTTATGCATGCCCGCCAATACAAATTCCCCTGCATAAAATGGCCTCGGGTGTATTGAAGATCTCACTATCAATTTTAGCTTCATCATTGGTCCCTAACAAAATAAAGGATTTGGTTAACAGGAATCAGTATGCAGAGTGGAAAACACATCAAATTGGAGACCAGATTGTTTCAAAGATTGCTTCAAATATAATTTTTGGGATAGAAGAGGAAGAAGGACTCATAGTAGGCAATCAGATGACTTATGATCTTGATGAGCTGCTTACAAATTTTCAATTTTTGAATAGCCAGGTTGTCCCAAAGAAAGCTAATAGCTGTAAGATTGTTTAACTTGAAGAAAATGAATGCCAAGTTGATAAAATGGCTCTCTTATTGGATTATTTTACTACTAATGATCCTGTAGGAGTAGAGGATTGTATATACCAACAAGTAGTAGAAAGCTCAGTTTCCCAGTATGAGGACACAAATTTGGGGGAGATTGAAGATATCAAGGAACAACTCGATTCACATCTTCAGAACACAATGAACCTATTTGATCACAGTCAATCTTTTTCAATTGCTCAATCTCCTTCTCAACGACAGCCTACTTTCAAGATGCCCAAACTGAGAGGTTGACCCAAGGGTTCAAAGACTAGATCTGAGATCGCATTAGGGATATAGTTGACATTGGATGACAAGTTTGTAGTTACCAAAAGAGTGACGAGGAGAACAAAGTGTTCTCCTTGTCAGCAATGATGATCAGCTCATGGAATGTCAGAGGCATTAATGCCTCTGACAAAAGAAGCTAGATTCACCATTCATTTGAAAATATGAAGGCTGACATTGTTATGTTACAAGAGACAAAATTATCACAAGATACATTTGAAGAAACTATTGCAAAATGGCCAAAGTGGCCTTCATTGCATTCTCCTAGCATTGGTGCTTCTGGTGGTCTTACTATTTTATGGAATCTGTTAACAATTCAGGGATAGATAATTCATCAACACTCAAATTGGCAAGTGCTAAAGATGTCAGAGTTTGATGTTTCTTTCATTCTTATAAATGTTTATGGTCCTAATTCTACTCACGATAAACTTGCAGTTTGGGATGAGCTATCTCAATTAATTCAAATGCAAAATTCTCATTAAGTTATCTTGGGAGGTGATTTTAATACAATCCTGAATCATGATGAGAAGGTGGGAGGTATTTTCCCTCCTCTCAAAACTATTCATGATTTCACACAATTTGTAGAAAATGATGATCTTATGGACATCAAACCTCTTAATGGCAAGTTTACATGGATGAACAGGAGGGATGGTTTTGCACAAATTGCAGTTCAGTTGGACAAATTTTTGCTTTCCCATGAATGGAAGTTAGGAAACTTCCATATTCAGTCATAAATATTGTCTTTTCCAGATTCTGATCATTTTCCAATCTCCCTAAATATCAGTCAACCAGTAATGGTCAATCAGAATCAGCCAAAGTCTTCTTTCAAGTTTGAAAGAATGTGGTTGTGACACCCACATTTTCTTCCATTGGTCAAACAATGGTGGATCAGTGCTCCCTTTGTCTCAGGTTCTAGGATGCATCAATTTGTCATGAAATTGAAACATGTTAAGATACAGATCAAAAATTGGAATCGACATGTTTTCAAGAATGTGTTCAAACAAAAAGAGTTGGTCAAGCTGCAATTGGATGAAATCTATACTAACATCATTCATCATGGGAAGGATAATGATACCTATGTTAAGAAAAAAATTCTTCAGCAAGAGTGGGAGGAATTGTGTAATAGGGAGGAAGAGTATTGGCGACAAAAATCAAGAGAAGTATGGCTACAACAAGGAGATAAAAAGACAAAAAAAATTCATGCATCAGCCCAACAAAAATGAGCAGCTAAAACAATATTTCAAATCAAAGAGTTAGAATCGGGTAATATTTTATCTAATGCACAACAAATCAGAGATGAAGGTGTCAAGTTTTTTAAGAGCCTCTTAGCTCCAATAGAATATTCATCTCCCCTTCCTTCGCAAGTGGATGATCTCCTTCAGTCTGTGCCAATAATGGTGTCACCCAATGACAATACCAAACTTATGGCTCCTTTCACTTTTCAAGAACTTAGAGAGGTAGTGTTGTCATTTCCTTGAGATAAAGCTCCAGGACCAGATGGTTTTACTGCGCTCTTCTTTCAGAGTTTTTGGGAATTTATAGGTTGGGATTTACTTGCATCTATTGAAGAAGCTAGAAAAAATAGATCTATGCTCGAGTACTTCAATACTACTAATATTGCAATCATTCCAAAAATTAAGGAGCCAAAAACTTTTTCTGACTTCTGCCTAATTTCTCTTTGCAATTTGACATATAAGATTGTAACTAAAGCTATTTACTTATGCCTCCAACATCTCCTTCCACACGTTATTTCCCCCGAACAAGGAGGTTTCATTCCAGGCAGAGAAACAATGGAAGGAGGAATGGTAGCTCATGAATTTCTCCATTCTATTAACATTAATCAGTCTTCCAATTTTGTTATCAAGTTAGACATGCAGAAGGCTTATGACAGAGTTTGCTGGACCTTTCTTTTTCAAGTTCTTTAGAAAATGGGTTTCTCAAAATGTTGGTGTAAATGGATTCAAGCATGCATTTCGGGGGCTTGGTTATCAGTTATTATCAATGGATCAGCATCAGGTTTCTTTTCTCCTACACAAGGTGTTAGACAAGGAGATCCACTTTCTCTGGCTCTATTCATTATCATGGCCAAAGCATTTAGCAGGAATATTAAGCATCATCATATAACTGATAAGTGGAAAGGTGTAAAAATTGGGGGTACTTTAATATCCATCATGCATTCTTTGTTTGCAGATGACACACTGCTTTTTGGAATGTCACAAATTTCAGAAGCTAAGCAGATTAAGAAAATTCTACAATTATATTCAGATGTCTCAGGGTAGAAAATCAATTCTCAAAAGTCAAAGATCTTCTTATTCAATACTAACAGAGTCATATTAGATAGGATTGTATAGATTTTAGGTTTTACTGAGGACTTTTTTCCATCTACTTACCTTGGCGTTCAATTTTTTTATGGGATCTAACAAGACAAGTTATTGGGATAGTGTGCTTCAAAGAATCAAGAGTAAAGTTGTGTCCTGGCAAGTAAGATGGCTTTCCTTATTAGGTAGAATCCTCCTTATTAAATTAGTACTTTTAGCAATTCCAAATTACTACTTGGCTATCCTTCAAGCCCCCCCGGTAGTCCTCTTACAAATTCAGAAATTAATTAGAGGCTTTCTTTGGGCGGGAAATATGACAAATGAAAAGAAAATTCCACTTATTTATCTACAAGACATGGCACATATCCCTGCTTTAGGGGGTGTTGGAGTGCATGATTTATCAAAGAGGAATAAAACTTTCGGTGGCAAATTGGTCTAGCAAATGTACAACAAACCACAATCAACATGGTGTCAAATAATGCAACAGAAATATTTAGATAACAATGATCCACATAGAATATTTTCCATGTCAAATCCCCCTAAGGGATCTATTATTTGGGACTTTACGATTGCCTCCAGAGACATTGTCCTTAAGTACATCTCTTGGGAATTAAATTTTGGTGAAAAGATTAACTTCTGGAGAGATTCTTGGAATGGTCAACCACCGCTAATTGCACTTCCAAACATTCAAGATCTGGTGATAGCTTTAGAATCAGCTTGGGGTAAACTTGTTATTCATTTTATAGATGCAGCCTGTCTTTTTTCAAGGAAAGTAATATGGAAAGATCCAAACCAGCTCCCTATAGATAGCCAAAACAAAGAGCTCCTTCAAAATATATTTACACAAAGACCAGCATTTGTATCCAACCATGAGGATCGACTAATGTGGATACCAGCCAAAAATGGAAAATATTCAATTAAAGAAGGTTACAAATTACTACAAAGAGCTGCATCGGAAAAAATTCCATTTCGAGCCTATATGTTCTATTGGAATAATGTGGTGTTACCAAAGGCAGGTTGCTTTGCATGGTTAGCAATCAAACATAGGATTCTAACAAGTGACTAGTTGGAAAGATTAAGTATTGCTCCCTAATTTAAGTGTGTATTATGTGATGAAGAATATGAATCAGTTGACCATCTCTTTACAAGTTGTCAATTTGCATTTCAGTGCTGGATGTTTGTTCTCCAAAAATTAAGTTATCCCACCCCATTGCAGAATAAAATTTGGAATATATTTCAACCATGGCCAATCCCTTTTCCCGATGCATTCTTTATGGGAATCTGGAAATGCAACCCAGCATTAGTAATTTGGGCAATTTGGTGGGAAAGAAATAAGAGGATATTTAGACAAGAAATCTCACCCATAGAAAAGCTGATAGAGGGTATCGAAAGATCGATCTCAGAGGTTACTAATGCAAGCGTTAGTAGATGTAAAATCAATCCACCTATTACCACATGGGACAGAGGTATCATCCGTGAATGGAAATCATTATTTATTCCATTAGGAGCTAGGCTAAAGAAAAATCAAGAAAAAATTGATAGGCAATCAGTGCAATGACAGCCTCCACAATCAGGATTTGTGAAGCTAAACTTTGATGGGGCATCTAGAGGAAACCCAGGGAAATCAGGGCTAGGTGCATACATCAGAGATTGCAAAGGCTATGTGCATGAAATTACAATGGCCCCTTTACCAGTAGGAACAAACAATATAGCAGAGGCTCAAGCTTTACTATCAGGTCTAATTCTTGTTAAGAAAGGGGATTACAAACAGGTCCAGATTGAAGGTGACTCTCAAGTAATACTGAATGTGTGTATCAAGAGACAAACGTCCTCATGGTAGATTCAATATATTCTACAACAAATTTGGAGCTTAATTGACCAAATTGCAGAAGTGACTATATCGCATACACTTAGAGAAGGGAATAAAGTTGCGGATTGTCTTTCAAATCTAGGCTGCGATGGAATCAATATCTTTACATTACAACCTGCATTAATAATTGAACAGTACAAAGATCTGCAAATGGTGATTACAAATGAGTTAGTGGATTGTCAGCAGTATTCATAACTTAGTATCCCTAACTGTATTCACTACCACTGTATAGGGAGATGCAAATAAATTTCATGTCAAAATTATACTCAGCTGCCAAGTTGCAAGACAAAGGACGTCATTTGTATACAGCAAATTCTTAAATTGGTCACATGGTGTATCTACTATGATGTGAGATTGCTAAGGAGATTAGACAAGCTCATTTGTCACATGGGGTTTCATCCTTCACATTATCTACACATATCGACATGTGCTGGACAATTATGTTACATGCTTTGGTATTATGAAACCTTCATTAAAGATGCACATATAACAAGTGAGATTGGCCCTTCATATCACTCATACTAACAGATTGTTATCTTCTCGGCTATTTCTCTGCTGAAGATGTCAATGCCAGTGGAGACTTGCATCAAGTGTGAGTCCTGTAACTAGTTTCACAAGAACCTGCTGCCTAAGAACTACTGAATTTGGATATCTCTGAATGTAGATGAGATTGTTCTGCCTTTGCAAATCGATGAAAGGGTAATGGATGCGATGTTCTATATTAACTCTCCCACTATTCACAAGGGTATTTGATAGGTAATTGGGGAAGAAATTTTATCCCCCTCATCTAGACATTTCCTGTTTCCCTCAAATTTGGTCTCTATATTCTTCTTGAATGCCATGGATTTATTACAGTCGGTCCCTCTGCTTGAAATCCTGGCGAGAAAGGTTGTCCTGCCACAATTTTGGAATGAAAACAAGTTGAGAAAGGCAATGCAACAGTATGACTTATGGGCTGGCCATGCATTAGTTGGTGGGCTGTTTCAAAGATCTCAACTATTATGGAGGCACGAGTTCATGGTTATGTATGAAGCTCTTCAACGGTCGTTTGAGATGCAGAGCCCTCGATTCATGAAATCAACTCTTCAAACTATGGCAACGGATTTAGGTTACCAGCTTGAGGAAAGGGTGAAGCTCACTGGCTATGCTATCTTAGACATGCTGAGTCTTTCCAATAAAGACTATACATTAAAAATCCTTGAGGAATTGTTGTCAGGGATTAATCTTCAGGTGCAGTCGCTGAACCCGGGTTTGGCGCAAGGCTTGCAAAATGTGAACAAAAATATTGCTCGGGTAAATGTCAATAAAGTTACATCCTCAGTTGGGATGGTGGTCACTGGTAGTGAATGGAAAATACCCAACTCGGGTGAGAAAAATCATCGTTGGTGGCAAGACGTATCCGCTGGATTGGGTAGCAAGTCTAGGTGCGAAGCTTCTCCCCATTCGCCAGTTAGCTATGAGGGCACGTCAAGAGATTTGGTGGATTCACTGGTGGAAGAATGTGCAGAAATGGAGGAATAAAAATGATTTAGAAAAGTTTTTGAAATTTTGAGATATGATTAAATATTGTCAAATCATGAGGAAGTTGTATTTAATTTCTCAAATTTTGAAAATATGAGAGGAATATATTCCTCGAATTGTAAGATTGAACATCTAATTATCGATATACACAGTTTTAAATATCGATGATCTTTTTATATGAGCAACGATGTCGGCTTTTCTTACTGGTTCTTTCCCGGTTGAGCTCTTTTTTTGAATAAGTTTTTATAAAAAATTAATATATTCAATGGTTTGTCCACTTTTGCAAAAAAAATAAATATTAGATTGTGGTATCATTGGTGCACAAGAACCAAATCAACACGTAGATGTGGACAATGGAAGTGTGGACATTGACAATGACAATCCACTGATCGAATATGAAGGAATTGACAATGATAATGGTGCACAAGAACCAAATCAGCTTTACACATCTCCAAATTATGAGAAATAAATTCCCTTGTGAGGAAGAAAGACAAACTTCAAATTTGAGACCTTCAATAAAAACAAAATGATTATTTGAAATTGATGAGAACATAATGAGCAATTTCAGTGGCTAGCGATCAGAAAGAACCATTTCATTGTGGGTTTCAAAACTTTTTGATCAATTTTTTAGCCACAAGACATTGATTGAGCAATGTCAATTCTTTGTGCAGTTGTTAAAGATGCAGAATATGAGACTTATCTAGTCAAATTGAAGATTAGTGTGAACAATAAAAAGGAGAGAAATTCTATTATTGTGAGAAATATTTTTAGTGCTCTCAATTCCATTGGGAAGAATACCAAGGAAAAATATAAGAGAGCCACTAGGAGGGTTATGACAACCTCCTTAGTAATTCATCATTTGAGAAAGGCTCATTTGATGAGACAAACTTGTGTTGACTTGAACCTAAATTGTAAAAATTTGGATAGATAAATTACAAGAAGAGAAAGAGTTGATGATCCTCTTCAAAATGATACATAGGCTTATGGTGGGAGACTTCCACATTGTGATAAGAAGCTTACCAACAGTGTGAAGGATCAAATTCAATTATGTTAGCAATCTAACTCAAGAATGTCACCAAATGTGAAGGATGTGTTAGGGCTATACAAAAAAATATTCAAATCAAATGTTGAGTCATGTGTTTCAAGGTTAAACCAGGTTCTATGTTGTTCAAAACCCTAATATTGTATTTTCAAAATTTGGTTCGTTGGTCTAAAACCCTAAGGTTCTAGGGCGGGTTCTAATTTTGAGTTACTTTATTCCATCACTTAAATTCTTATGAACTCATGTGTTTACTTTACCATCAGGCGGGGCCATTCTTATGTTTATCCTATAGACCTAGTGCTTTCATTATTTTATCCTGAGTCTAAATGCCCCTCGGGACTTTTAAATATTACATCATGTGTCATGCAACTTAGTTTAGGTCTAACGGACAATGCATTGCCTTCATCTCAAGATGCACAGGATCTACCATCCAAGGCATTGCGCCTATGTGATATCTATCACAGTGGGTCTAGATGAAGTCAGAATAGTCAAGGTAAAAGAAAAGCACATCAGATTTTATCATGCGGTTGGCGTAAACCCTCAGTCGAAAGATGATCAAAATCTATCTATCAAGGCATTGTGCCTGAGTGACACTTGGCATTTGTTGGGCCATGGTAAGTGATAAAGAATGAAGTAAAGATTTTGCAACTTAAATTTCATCCAATAGCTGGCATGATTCCTTAATCACAAAATGTAGTCTGATTAACTATCAAGGCATTGCGCCTATCTACCATGTGTCCCAAGTGGGTCCTATCCTACAGTTAAAGTAAAGTAAACAACATACATCTTAGCTTTGATCATGCGACTGGCGTAAAGCCTTAGCCTGGAGATGAAAAAAATTTAACCATTAAGGCATTGCGCCTTGCTGTTGCGTGTCCTATCCATGAGTTCAAACCTACAGTCAGTAAAGATGGTGATTAAGTGACCAGTAATCAAGTTAAATAAAATCTGACAGCTAGCGTGATTCCTTAATCACAAGATATAGAATAGATAACCATTGAGGCACTGAGCCTTGCTGCCACGTGTCTTTCATAGGCTTGTGGGACTTGCAGTTATGAAGTAAAGGGTAAGTTTAATATGCAATCAAGTGGGTTTTGATCAGATGAACAACGTGAAGCCAAGAAAAGGTGATCATGATCTAGCTATTGCAACATTGTGCTAGCACGACATTTGTATAAGTGATGGGACCTGACCGGAGTTAAAGGAAGGTATTTAAGCACTGACAATTTTAAAAGGATCCAATGGTGACCGTAAAGCCTTAAGCCAGAGATGAAAGGATATTAGCCATCGAGGCATCATGCTAGCATGACACGTAGCATAAAGGAGATCATCGACCATGGGTTATAAAGGATTGTAAAGGCACTGTAAGTTGACTTTAATCGAATGGACAATGTAAAGCATCAAAGAAAAAGTGATCAAGATCTACTCATCAAGGCATTACGCTTGGCAAAAACATGTCCAAATTGATGGTGGTTTTCATTAATCATTGCTAGCCACAGGATTTAATAGGAAGTGCAGAGATCAACCACACATTTTAAATTGGTAAAGCATAATTTTTTGAACCGTTAGGCCGCGAAGTTTCAAACAAAGTGAAAGTAATGGCGAAGCATGTGGCAGTCCAATTGGGAATTAAATGTTGAGTCTACTTGAGAATAAGCATAATATAGTCTTGTCAATTTTTGAAAGCCATAATTGATGAGGTGATTTGAAGCAGAGCTGAATTGCAAAATTTGTTGTCTATTTTCCAACTTTGCAAAATGGGTAAGCCTTTCTGAGACTACATTTTTGAGCAATTGTGAATTGAATTGGTAGTAGGGTTTTGGTGTTTTGAAGTAAATAGACTGTTTTCATATGATACTATTATTTTCTTGTCTAGAAACCCTAAATTATGGATGGCACCCAAAAGATAAATTTAAGGGAAAAATGATTAACAGGAGAGAAATGTTTGTGACAATTTCCTGCAACAATTATATAGGTCAACCAATGAAACAACCAAACTTAAAGATATAGTGCCAATAAATCCTCCTTTGAAATTTGGGGAGGGTTTGTATGATAGGGGAAGATGGGCATGAGATCCCAAATTTAGCATGACTGGTTTGGGACTATTTAAGGTAGCTTTTAGCCAGAGGAATGCATTTGCCCCCAATAGTAACATTTGGCAGTTTGATGTGGGAAAGTTGATTGTCCCTAGGATTTTTATGGATACAGACTTATTAATCCAAACTATAGAGACATATGACAGTGTTTTTAGGGTTCTCAAAGACATAAATGGCAATATATTAGTAAGAATCACACCTGAGGAAATAAGGGAAGTGTTTCAATTAAATTACCCCTCTGTTCAAATGGAGAACATTGATTTTGATCAGTTCAAAGAAGTATATAAGGCTCAAAGAATTTACCTTAGAATTGGACCTTTAAAGGAATTCTTTAACAAGGTAGGAGACTTGATTGTGGTAGGCCCTAATACACCAGAGCCTTTCAAATTAGATTATTTCAACTCAAAGGACAGAGGAATGTATAGCGCCCTAAGTCACATTTTTTGAGAGGATGAAGAGATGGTGATGCCTATTCACTATATTTTTATAATGGTTCAAATTATTCATCCACACTTGGCTATCATTTTTTCATTTTGCTACCCATATTTCTAGACTAATACACCAGGGTCTAATAGGCATAAAAAATGCCAAGGTAAAGAGGTCGTTTGGATGGTATTCTATGTTAATGCATATGATCTTATTCAAAAATGTTGATTATTTTGACAAGGAGATGAATCTAATGAGATTCAAAGATGATGAAGAGATGCATATCCAAATGTGGAGTGCAGATGTATGTTGGGATAGGAAGGAGGCCAGTTTCATCACCTTTGAAAGGTTTTTTGCTTTCAGGATCAGAGTATTATTGTTTGCAGATAATCCAAGAATTCACAGAGGTTTGTTGAATCTTATAAGACCTAAAGAATTTGTTTAAAGTGTTGAGATAGTACATAATTGGGGTGATATCATCTTATACCCTATTTCAACATTCTTCAAATTTTATGGTTTTAGAGGAGTTCCAAACATACTCCCATATCAGGTCCCTCTTAAAGTAGGCATTGCAGAAATAATTAGACAACTCGATGGGCTACAAGAGGAGGCATTGACTAGAAAAGGGAAAGTTACCATTTTCCCTACTATCACAATTGCACATCAATTTGTTATTAATAAAGGGGGATGGAAACACTTAATTAAATACCTTGAGCCCTACCAAATGACAACATTAGTGGTAAGATGTGTTGATACAGAAGGATTCATCAATGATATGTTTAGGAAAAGAACAAAATGTTTAGTATTGGCTCATCAATTCAACTTCCTAGAAGAAATCATCAGGAATGAATTCAATCTACAAGAGAAAGAAATTAAGAAGGAAAAGTGGCCTCTTTACAAGAAGACCCTAGACTTTGTCCAATATTTTGATAAAGGACATGATCCTTTTAAATAATTCCATCCTTGGGCCAAGAAGATTGATACATTAATGTCTCTTTGAGGATTTTATGCAAACATTGAATCATATGAAAGAAGTAGTAATGAAGGCAGAGCCAGAAAGGGCCAAGGCTATTTTGAGAAAATTTGCACATGGAAGGATTGTTCCACCAGGAAAATATATACTACACCAGAAACAAGGGTATAGTATGGTAGTGTAGAAGGGTGAAACATCCCATAGGGGCTAGTCTTAGACACAAGTCTATGACAAAGAGGTTTCTACCTCAAAGGGGAAGAGGGCCATGAATGAAGAAACTGAATCAATGCCAGTTTAAAATAAATGAGGAACAGAAGGAGACGGAAAAAAAATGTCCAAAAATTATATTCCCCCTCCCAATATCCATTACATATGGATGAGAAAACTGTTGCAGAATAGTTATTGCAAATAGGAGATGCAGGACAAATTTTCATAACCTCTCAAGAGATGCAAGAAGGGATGCCAAAGGCTCCTAAACATACTGAGATGGATTTGACCATTGCCAAGTTTTTTGGAAAAGAGATAGATCCAATTACAAAACAAGCTAGTGATGAGTTTGTATCAGATGAAAAAATTGTAAAAGCTAGGGAATTTGTTCAGTTCCTATGGATAATTCACATTAATGAATTCAAAGAAAAATGTCAGCAAAGGAAAAAAAATCAACCTGATAAGAACAAAGATAAAATTCAATATGAGGTAAAAAAGGAGATGATAGCCAAGTTTGATAAAATTACTCGTGAAGAAGGTAGAGAGTATCTTACTTGAATGGGACATAGCTGATGTTGTGGTATTTGATGTTGCTAGGAAAGAAACCAAACCCATGCATGCCACTAAGGCAGAAGCACAACAAGCTTAGAAAGGGGTTAAGTTTAGTGAAGACCATGCAACATTAGTAATGTGGTCATTAAAGAAGATGGAACATAAAAGGATTAGTGAAAACACTCAGGTTGAGTAGGCAGGCAGTCTTCTTGTAAAAAGAGTTACAGAAACCTTTGGGGTAGAGGCAACATGCATCACATTGGAAACTGCCAAATTTGGCCTAAAAGTAGCAGAGAAACAAGAGGAAGAAATTTAGAGCCTAAGAACCAAATTAGAAATAGTCTTGAAGGTTTACAATGATGAAAGGATAAAATCCTTAGAGAAAGATATAAAAATTGCCAGATTAGAGGAACAATAGTCAGCCCAAGTTTCTCCATAAAGGGTGATAAAATAGGACCCACATCAACCTTCTTCCTCTAGTCCAATTATAGAATTTCCTCTTTCCCCCATACCATTTGGACCTGCCACAAGGCAGATCGGGATTTAGAAAGATACAAACTAGTTTCTTAAAGGACCAAACTGGAAGGGATAAGCAAGAAATGGGATGAAGAAAGAATAAAGTTTAGGGAAGCACAGGCATGGGTGCAAAAACAATATGAAGATAAGATAAAGGCCACACTTATGCATTTTACTGATGATCTAGATCTTCCTTCTATTTACATACATGATAAGAAAGTTATAAGCATACTAAATGCTTTCAATGAAGACAAAGATAAATGGGATCCAATTATGCAAAGGTGGAAAGGAAAGAATGAAGAATTAAAGTATTTTTACTCCTTATCTAAGAAGGAAGATAATGTGGATATTGTATTAGTTTCCACTTACAAGTGTTTTAAACTTCTAGTTGATTTGGATATAAGGAGGAGTATTATCATTGAAAAGGCAGAGACATTAAGAAAGGAATACTCCAAAACCCGTTATGAGATGTTCCCAAATTTATTTAACAAGAATGGTAAGATAAAGAGGGAATCCTTATGGATGAACCAAATAAATGATGAATTGGAAACAAGGACTAACAACATCATCACTCTAGATAGAACACTTTTGTTTGTCCAAACCGTTGAAATTATTGACAGAGTCAAACTATACTTTGGGTTTTGGAAAGAGGAAATGGAGAAGGCAAAGGTCAGTTGGGATGAGTTGAACAGAAAAAAAGATGAGGTCATCAACTTCCCTTGGATGAGTGATGAGGTGTTCACCTCTTGGAAGGACAGATATAGTGTATCCAACCAAGAAGAAGAGGATGTTGTATAATAATCAACAAGTGGCACTATTCCTAAAATTTTGAACAAGATAAACAGATCCAAAGATCAGTATATCAGACAACCGAGGTAACAAATTCCACCTAGAAACTTCTGAACAAGTTTGAAGCAGTTACAAGGAAGCAAGTGGTCAGAAGACAAAGTACTTGAAAGATCTTGCAACAAAGTGGTTGTTATCCTAGTTGTATTTTTGTCTTTTGTATGAGTCATATATTTTTTTCCTTTATCCAATTGATCTATTGCTTGTTGCAATCCTCTTCTATAAAAGGATTCCCAAGATCATTGGAAAGGGCTGGAAAATTAAGTATGGTAAGCATTTTGTAAATTTTTCAGTCAGGGGAATATGACAGAATTGTACTAGATAGTTATCAATATTTAGAAATAAAGTTCGAAAATCTCTTGCATATTATTGAAGAGGCTATCTCTAATTACATATTGTATACAGAAGTATGATTCATTAAACTTAATACAAAGATTGAGATTCCAATCTCTCCTATGGTGTTATCTCTGATGATTTATGAATTTTCCAATTCATTAGCATAGAGTTCATCTGTGTTTATGTAGTTGTTTTAGAGTTTTGATCAAGGATCAAATTAAATGATGCTCTAATTAATACAAAGACTCATCTTGATATACATTAGGATCTTATAATTAGTGTGGGTTTGGAATAGTTGTGTTCATGGTCTAGAATATTTGATAATAATTGACTTCTATATATTGTATTTGTTCTAGAGTATAGCCCAATGGATAAAACATTGATCAAAGACTAATAAGTTAGGGTGATCTCACAAAACTATGTCCCACTTTTTGGCCAACTTTGACACTGAAATGAACATTCTGAAAAAGAAACTTTGCTTTCAGACATCTATTGTCGTAAAACCATTAAGAATTTTAAGATGATGTAAACTAGTGACTTTTAGAATTTTTTTTCTAGATTATAAATATATATTTTTAAAAAAAAATTGGAATTTATTTGTATCCATTTTTCCTTCTCCTTCAAAAATTATTTTTGTAAAAAATCAGGATTTTTCAGGAGTGACACTCACTTTGATCAACATAATTTATTTTATAAAACTGAAAAGAACGTAATTATTTTGAATTTAGGTTTCTAACACAAATATCTAGGGAATCCATTTGGTTTCATTCAATTTGGTTGAATATTTAATAGTTTATTGAGTTATGAAGTGACATTAATTATAATTTAGACATAGGTCCACTTGGATTGCTCTAACTCTATCTCTATATATCAAAATTCATTTATTATTTTTTTGATAGAAAGGTAACATAAATACCTATTTCCTAGATATTTTTCATAATTTTTTTCCCCTAATTTACTATTTTTCCAGAAGGGTCGAATAGAGAAGTCGCTGAATGGTCAGACAACCTATGTTTAGTAAAACTTAAAAAGAAAAGTCTCAATAAACTCAATATATATATAACTCATAATCATTGGAAAGATTTCTCAGAGTACTATCATCATGTATTTGGGTTTTTCAAATGAATTTATTTGATCCCAGAAAAAGTTAATGTCAAAGCGATTTTTTGTTAGCATTTTGATGGGTTCAAAGGAGACTCGATTATAGGTGTGAGTGAGGAGTAGAGGGATTATACTGTATGCAATGAAAATCCCTGCAGCTGCACAACAAGTCAAAACATGCAAATACAAGATATAACAAATACTAAGAGCATGCAAAGAACTTGAAATACAACCTAATCTTCACTACAACCTCCGATGAGC
>MU226504.1:4587143-4600866 GCA_018584345.1 Thuja plicata | reverse complement strand
AGAATGCTAGAATGCTAGAATGCTCAAATTACTCACTAGTTTCTAGTTGCAAATGAGGAGTGAGGCCTCCTTTTATGGAATTGACATGAAAAATGAAGGGCTGAGATTAAGTGGTGGAAAATGAGTGACTAGGATTAAAGGTTAGGTAGGGTTTTGGTGGGAGTGAAAGAGATTAAGAGGCAAAAAGAATGAGTGGCTAGGATTAAGTGGTTAAAGTGAGGAGTTGACTTTTCAAGTCACACGTGTGTGCAAGTGATTAAGGCTAAAATGGGTTTATTTACCTTTTAAGTGCGATTAGACTGAATTTAGCCAAAAGCAAGGAGAAGTAAGATTTAAATTAAATTAAATTTAATTTAAATGAGGTTTAGAAGAATTTTAGAGAAAATGGAGGGGTTAATTAAATAAAATTTATTTAAAAGAAATATGGAGAAAACATATATTAAAATAAATTTTAATATATTAGGGATAGTATTTAAATTAAATTTAAATACAAGGTGATGAATTTATTTAATAAAATTAAATAAATAGTCGAATATAACAAATATAGTTAATCTATAAGAATTAACTATATTGTTACAGGCAATATTAATTAAATTAATATAGAAATGAAAAAGGACAATTTAGGGTGTCTACATATACCAAAGGGATTTTGATCCAAGAGGATTTTATATATCCATTTTGAATTTACTCCTTCAAATGGGACCTCTCAAGGCTTAAATCATCATATTTTCTAAAAAATGTGCAATTTCATCAAAAATCAAGATGTTAAAAAAAGTGGGACACACTATTGTGGGACCACCCTTCTATATTGTTGCATGTCTAGTTATAGATTGGCTATGTTTCTGCAAACACAAACATAAAATCCATTATGTTCTATATTTGTACTAGTTTGTTGTGATTTATCTATCTCATGCTCCATTTCATGGTTGATGTTCAATGGGTAATTAGACAATTATCTAGTATCTCCCAGTTATGTTGAGTTTTTGTGAGATTCCTCCTTTATTGATACCATATAGATTACTTGACGGTATGAAAGGATATCCCCCCTTGGTATAGAAGAACCTAAATTGTAGAAGCATGGTATCAGTTCTTGTTAGTTGGTCCTTTTCATTACCTAAAATAATAATTGGAGTTGGCTTCTCTCTAAAATCTTATCAGAGAAAGGAAAGGTTTTTGTTCAATCATCACGGTATAAAAAACAACAAAAAAGGTGACTCTGCTGGGGATCAAGATTAATTTGCAATAAGTATTCAAGGTTTTTCTATTTGAGCTAGACTCGTGGCCTGTTTACTTATCTTAACCAGTCAGTTGATCATTGATAGTACAGATTTATATTTGTTTATCCTAAGGATTTGTATTTCCATTGAAAATTTGTTGGCATTTACTTAAAGCTCCTTGTTGTTATCTTCTGTCCCATGACGTCTTCTATATCACATTCCATATTACTCAAATTTAGTGTGTATTTTCCTAGCTAAGTGTTGGGTGGCGACTCGAAGAATCTCTACATCAATGCTGAGTAATAAATCATTTTTATACACACTACCTAAATATGAGTTATAAGTATACTAGAGCAAGGATGAAGAATTTTCTTGAGAATCATTTGGAAGGTGAGATCCCATCTACTTCCATAGTTGGTCAGTCAATGAATGAAAATGTTGATGGGACTGTTTCTCAAACATGGAGACAAAAGAGGAACACTAGGAAAGAGAATCTAATTCCATCAAATCAGGAGAGATGCATCAGAAGTTGAACAAGGTGCATATTTGGGATTGGGAATGTATGGTGATGATTACTCTCAAAGTGAGAGAGGTGATGATGGACCAAGGTATGCCAGGAGGATAATCCATGGTAAACCTGAAGGACATGAAACAAGGTCTAGAAGTAAAATTAGTGGTGAAGAGAATAGGAATGCTCCTAGTACTCCAAGCTATCCCTCATCACATAGGCCTCATGCCCACAACCATAGAAGAGAAAGAACCATCATTGAGGGAACCTCTTAATCTGAAACTACTCTCCCAGATTCAGAGTAAATTTTTGAATAAGTTGGTGAATTAGAAAGGAGAATCCAAGAGAAATTTTTCATAAGACAACAAAGAGAAAGTGAGAAAGAGTATAGGATTAGGCAAGCCCAAATCAAATCCAAAAAATTGAAGAGGAAATTGCTAGATTTAGAGGCAATCAACTCTATTGTTGCACCTGCAAAGATTGAAAATGATCCAGTTGTCCAATAGTTGTATAACACACAAAATCCTAAGGACAAGGGTAAACAGAAAGTTGTAGGGGTTGAAATAAATGAGCCTACAAATAAAGGGAGTCTAGTGGACCCAATGACCAAATTGGATACCGATATGGAAAGAGATAAGAGGGAGAAGGAGATTATAGCTAAAGAATTAGAGAAAGTAGAATTGGAAGCTTCTACTCTGGAAATGAAAAAGAAGATTGATTTTCTTAAGAAAACCTCTAGTCCTCCTCCTATTATTAATATAAATGCTAAGATGCCTCTAAATTTAGGAACAAATATGCCACCACCTGCTGGTCCTGGGAATGTTACCACATCCAATGTTGCATCATCAACTTCTAAAGGTACTAATTCAACCCAAAAGGCACCTATCTATGCAGAAAAGGTATAGTCAAATTATTTTGCTTGGTATTCCAGGTTATCCTAATGAAATTCCAAAATAAATTAGGGACAAACTTCCAAGATATGATCGTAATAATTTTATAACATGTGAAGAGCATTTGAAGAAGTTTATTGATAAGATGGATGACTATGAAATTGGTCATGAAGATGTGATGATGAAATTGTTTGTTCAGTCACTAACTGAGGATGCCATGGATTGGTTTAGAGGATTTCCCCATGATTGTCTAGGATCCATGGATGAAGTGAAAGACTATTTCAGGGATCAATATGGTGATAATAAAAATGAAGGTTTTATGTTGAATGAGTTGAACAATATCAAGAATAAATCAAATGAAGAGGTGGTTGAATTCAACATCATATTCCAAAGAGCAATGCACAAATTGTTTCAAGTGATGAGACTGGATGATAAGGTATGTCTCACAACTTATTTGAATGCTTTTGATGCAAAGATGGGTTATCTCCTAAGAGACAAGAACCCTAGGAATATTAGAGAAGCATATAAGATAGCAGTGAATATTGAAACAAACATAAGAGTGTCAGGGAAAGTAGGTAGAAGGGAAGATTGGAAGCCAACAAGGTTTAATAAAAAGGAGTCAGACAAACCTTCAATTGATAAACCAAAAGAAGATGATATTATAAAATAGATTCTAAATGCTCTAAAGGATTTAAAGCCTGGAGAGAATAAGAATACTAGGGCTTCACATGATGACAAGCCATCCTATTGTAATTTAAAAAGACAACCTAGGATGCAAAAATACCTTGACACTACCCAATGGAAAGATGGGAAGCCTATTTTCCAACAACAAAAAGACAAGTGTGATGATAAAACCCCCGATCCTCTACATAAGAAAACTGTTGATATGTGCAATGATAATTCCTGGTGCGTGGCTTACCAAACCACTCATAATCCTGATTATTGTGTCATTGCTGCAAGAATATCTGTAAGTGAAGGTTAGGAGGATGAGGAGGAGGAATTATATGATGATAATGGTTGTGCCATGGCTTCATCACATTTGTGGGATGAAATGGTTTCTGATGATGATACCAAAGAACAATTTCTATCTAGTTCATTGAATAGAGAAGAAACATATTATCAACAAGATGATTCTAATATACAGGAATGAGAGATTGATGATATGATGTGAAATGCTGAGAAGGGTGATGAAACCCTTGTTTACAAGAGATCCTTTGATAAGGAAATTTCTCAAGTTATAGAAAATATGGTTACTCAAGCAAGGGGTAACTATGATTAAAGAAAATGAATAGTTGGGAATGCAAATGAAAAACTTGTAGGTACTTTTGTTAAAGAAACTAAAACTGATACCAAACAACCACAAGAAAAAGAAAAACAAGCTGAGGGTGCCAATAAATTTTTGGTTAAAAGGTAAAATAAGCCTGCTAGTCCTAAAATTATGTATAAAGAAAAGGATAAAACACCAGAAAAATTTGTGCCTCCCCCTCAAAGAGAAAATAGACAACAACAAAAAGGATGAATCCAAATTAGCTTCTCAAGTAGAGGATGAAGATTGTGCAAATGAAAAACAAGACATATCTGATATGAAATATACCCTTGTTGACATAGGGAAACTCCTGTCCCAAATTATTTTCAAGGTTCCTTTACTGGAAATGATGATAATAGGTGAACATAAGGATAAAGCTTTAACATGGGTGAAAGGTGTTAGTTCAACAAAGATTCTTGGACCAAAGGCAAATATGAAAATGTTAGATCCATAAGACAAACCTATAATTAAATCAAAGGAATCTGATGAGCTTGTTTCAAAGATTTCTAAGATATATCTGGATACAAATGTTGTTGTTATTCAATTAGGAACTGTAGATCCTTTTTTTGTAACTTTTCTTATAAATGGAAAAATGTTAAAGAATTGTATGATTGACTCAAGAGCATCTAATACTGTCATGCATGCTGAGGTGATGAAATCAATGGGATTAAAGGTAGATACACCACATGGGAGGTGTCAAGCCATGGATTATAGAGAAGTGTCTATTATTGGCACTATTAAGGCCCTACCTTATAAGTTGGCTACATACCCTGACAAAGTACTGACAATGAGTGTACTAGTTGTAGATATTCCCCTTCAATATGGAATGCTATTGTCAAGAAAATGGAGTGCTTCAATCGGGGGAAGTATCTAGTGTGATCTATCATTTTCTATATTAAATATTTCTTGTGAGAACATTAGGGTGTCCAGAGAAACTAGAACCCCTCACATGATTGAGGAAGAAGAAGATGACAATATGAATTGTTTCCTAGACACTGAGATTGGATCTTTCCAAGTGCAGGAAAAGTAGTTTGAAGGAAAGATACCACCTACATTGTTATCTAAGGATGAAACTAATTTATTTGAACAAAGTAATTTATGGGTTATGTATTTTGATGGTGCTAGTTCTAGGGAGGGAGTTGGTGTTGGAGTGTTGTTAATAGCTCCCATAGGAAAAACATTCAAATTCTCATTCACATTGTTATTTGCATGTACTAATAATTTTGTAGAGTATGAAGCTCTCCTAATAGGATTGAGACTGGCTTCAAGACATGGAATTAAATGTCACAGAGTTATTGGAGACTCTGAGTTAGTAGTGTCTCAAATCAAGTCTAAGTATGCTTCAAAAAATCATAGATTGAAACAATGCTGAAATGTTGTTTGGGATGAACTAGAAAATTTTGATCAAATTAAATGATGCTCTAATTAATACATAGACTAATCTTGATACAGACTAGGATCTTATAATTACTATGGGTTTGGAATAGTTGTGTTCATGGTCTGGAATATTTGATAATAATTGACTTCTGCATATTGTATTTGTTCTAGAGTATACCCCAATGGATAAAGCACTAATCAAAGACTAATAAGTTCTATATTGTTGCATGTCTAATTATAGATTGGCTATGTTTCTGCAAACACAAACATAAAATCCATTATTTTTTATATTTGTACAAGTTTTTGGTGATCTATCTATCTCATGCTCCATTTCATTGTTGATGTTCAATGAGTAATTAGCCAGTTATCTAGTATCTCCCAGTTATGTTGAGTGTTTGTGAGATTCCTTCTTGATTGACACCATATAGATTACTTGAAGGTATTAAATGGTATCCCCCCTTGGTATAGAAGAATCTAAAGTGTAGAAGCATGGTATGAGTGCTTGTTAGTTGGTCCATTTCATTACATGAAATAATAATTGGAGTTGGCTTCTCCTTAAAATCTTATAATAGAAAGGAAAGGTTGTTGTTCAATCATCACAGTATAAAAAATAACCAACAGGATGTCTTGAAGTTGAGAATTGGCATTCGAGACCGCACCCCATATCCAAAACATTATTTGGAGGTGAGTCAAACAATGTTGTTCAAAAATAATTGTGAGACACATCCAACATTGCAAATATCACAAAGAGCTTTTGAAGCTTTCAAGTATTTTTTGCAAATATCATGTGGAGTTTTCAATGCATCATGAATTGTTACGATCCATTTATTTTACTTTGCATACTAGTGAAATGTTGGAGGAGAGTGGTGCAAGTGCTCTTCCTAAATCACCAAGAGACTTGCTAGATCATTTTTGATGTCCTAGAGATGATGGATGTTTCTTTTATAGACAAGATTTCTTAAATGACAAGTGCTCAGAGTGTGGTGGGCTATTGAAGTTTGTTTCATGTTTTCATGAGGGTTGCGAACATGGTTTTGGAAAGACAATTGTCCAAAAAAAGGTATATGAAAATATTAAATATACATTGAAAAGTGGAGGTCAAGGCTCTAGATGTGAGTTGGTTACAAAAGAATGCAATGTAGCTGATTTTATTTAAGATTTCAGGAAGAATCCTTTTTACAAGTATGCAAGGCATAGTCACAGGTCTCAGTGGTTGGATCAACAATTCAGGATATGTAAGGACACTTTTCTGATTGGAACTATTATATCGATTGTTGACTTTGCAAAGAAATATACATTACATCCCCAAAATGAGTTGCAAGCTCAATATTACAATTCTATTCAGGTTGCTATTTTTGTACACATAACATATAGACATTCCCCTGATAGTACAGAAGATGAATGGAAGATAATCAGAGAATACCATTTTTATATGAGAGATAATAGATCTAAATCTCACGAGTATGTCCAACATTGCTTTGAGAATTATTTTGAGTGGGTGTGGGAAAATGATATTTCTATGGATAGACATCTCATTTGGTCAGATAATTGCACGGGTGAATTAAAAAATGCTCGTATGTTTTATTGGTTATGTAGAATGCATGTAGAGAGAGGTGTACCTCATATTTGGAGGTTTTTGGAGGTTGGTCATGGAAAATGGGAGCTTGATGCAGGAGCAGGCGCATGTGTTAAGAGAGCTCTAGTTAAGGAGAAATTAAGGATTTCAGGTGTAGAACTCCTTGATGCTTATTCTATTGTTGATTGGTGTATTTTAACATTGTCACAGGGGGGACTCTTGATTCAGCGGTGCGTAGATTCTTTTGGTTGGTTGAGATGGGCACAATTGGAGATAGGTTGGATTTTCAAACCCTGAAATATTCTTCAAAAATGCATTCATTTTGAAGCTCAGATGCTAGTACATGGACCATTTGTACATTCAAACTTGTATAATGATGAAATACATGCAAGAATGTAAATATTTGACAAAAAAATTTTAAGGCTTTGTTTCAAATGTGTTAGATAATATGTCTTATAAATTCTTGTACAATAAAATATAAGGCTTTGTTGAATGTGTTCAAAGTAGTAAAGTATTTAATTTAAATAAATTGTGGTTTATTTGTGCAAATGTGTGTTCAATAATTCACCTATGAATCCCACATAGTATCAAAACAATGTAGTACTAAGTCGGTGGTCATTTGTAGTTCTATCATGGTGGTCATTTGTAGCATAGACATTACATATACTTCTCCAATTGGTGTAGACTTAATATTTAGGAGCCCAAACCACTTTCAAATGAAAGTTATTTCCAATCCTCAACTTCTCCAATTGGTCTCGAGCCCTCATTCATCTATATAGATCTGTACAATTGTAAAAAGTCATAGAATTACATGAAAAATTCATCTGTATAGAACACCTTTTCTAGTTTTACTTTGAAATATCCCAAAGGTCCTTGGAAATTAATTGTATGATCAAAAATTACTAGTTGGGGTAGCACTTTTCCCAAAAGGACAAGTCTTGAAACATTGGACAACTCCTCTAACTTAGGAACCATCACTTTGGCTTGGAAGGGCTGATTGGGGAACTTAATGAAGGAAGTGACCTTCAAACCTTGGAATCCACCAATATAACACTTGGAATACCTTGGGGTACATGAGAGAACACCATTTCTCCATTTTTGGTTCTTGAAACAATACCCATCAAAAGTTATGGGGAATCAAGCATCTAGTCTATGCTTATCTTCCAATCACATACCACTAAAAAGTTGAGAGCATTAAGAACCATTCATCATGTGACCAAATAATCAGCTCCATCATCTCCATTTGGCTAGATAAAAAATAGGGAGACCTTATTTTTCTCATGTAGCATCAAGAACGTTCCAGCGCATGTCACACTGAAGTGTTCCCAAGGTGCACTAAGCGAAATTGGGCAGCGATTTTTGGAGATCCATATCTCGGACCTCATGAGAGATATCAAAGATCTGTGAACTGAAAAAGGACTATCTTGGGAAGCCTGCAATCATGTAGCTTAGTTCTGGGAGATTCCACTCAGATTCCATTTGGCAACCCGATCTCGGTTGGTGCAAAATTGTTGCATTGTTACTCAGTTGAAAGTTTCTCAATGGTGGATCTTTCAAACCATTCATCGTGAGACCAAAATGTTAGCTCCATCGACTCCAGTTAGCCAGGTAAAAACTAGGGGAGACCTTTCTTCACTCGCGTAGCATCAAAAATGTCTTGGCGCATGTCAGACCAAAGTGTTCCCAAGGTGCACTAAGCCAAATTGTGCTACAATTTTTTGACATCTATATCTCAGACCTCGTGAAAGATATCAAATATCCTTGAAGTGAAAAAGGATTGTCTTGGGAAGGCCTACAAGAACATAGCTTAGTTCTAGGATATTCCACTTAGATTCAATTTTGTGACCCGATCTCGGTTGGTGCTCCATCAGCTCTAGTTGGCTAGTTAAATTCTAGGGTAGACCTTTCTTCACTCGCGTAGCATCAAAAATGTTCTGGCGCATGTCAGACCAAAGTGTTCCACAGGTGCACTAAGCCAAATTGGGCAGCAATCTTTGGACATCCATATCTCGGACCTCGTTAAAGATATCAAAGATCTGTGAAGTGTACAAGGACCATCTTGGGAATGCCTACAACCACGTAGCTTGGTTTTGGGAGATTCCACTCGGATTCCATTTGGCGACCCGATCTCAGTTGGTGCAAAAAGTTACATTATTACTCAGTTGAAATTTTCTCAATGGTGCATCTTTCAAACCGTTCATCGTGGGACCAAACCGTTAGGTCCATCAGCTCCATTTGGTGGGGTAAATGGTGGGGGAGACCTTCTTTCACTTGCATAGCATAAAAAATGTCCCGACGTATGTCAGACTGAAGTGTTCCCAAGGTACACTAAGCCAAATTGGATAGCAATTTTTGAACATCCAGATCTCGGACCTCATGAGAGATATAAAAAATTCATGAAGTGCAAAAGGACCATATTGGTAAGGCCTATAAGCATGTATCTCACTTTTGGGAGATTCCACTTAGATTCCATTTGGCGACCCGATCTCGGTTGGTGCAAAAAGTTGCATTGTTGCTTAGTTGAAAGTTGCTCAATGGTGCATCTTTTAAAGTTTTCATCGTGGGGATAAACCATCCAATCCATCAGATTCAGTTGGTTGGGTAAACACTAGGGGAGACCTTTCTTTTCTCATGTAGCATCAAAAATGTTTCGGCAAATGTCAGACCGAAGTGTTCCCAAGGTGCACTAAGCCAAATTGGGCAGTGATTTTTGGACATCCATATCTCGGACCTCATGAGAGATATCAAAGATCCACTAAGTACACAAGGACAATCTTGAGAAGGCCTAAAAGAATGTAGCTCAGTTATGGGTGATTATTCTCAGATTTTATTTGGCGACCCGATCTTGGTTGGTACAAAAAGTTGCATTATTGCTCAGTTGAAAGTTTCTCAATGGTGCATCTTTCAAACTGTTCATTGTGGGACCAAACTGTCATCTCCATTAGTTCTAGTTGGCCAGGTTAATGGTAGGGGAGACCTTTCTTTTCTTGTATAGCATCAAAAATGTTCCGGCGCATGTTGGACCGAAGTGTTCCGAAGGTGCACTAAGCCAAATTGGGCAGCAATTTTTGGACATCCATATCTTAGACCTCATGAGAGATATCAAAGATCCGTGAAGTGTAAAAGGACCATGTTGGCAAGGCCTACAAGCACGTTGTTTAGTTCTGAGAGATTCCACTCAAATTATTTAGATTGATAGAGAGCCTCAAAGAGATTTTTTCTCATAGAATATAATGATTTCAATGTTCTTTATGCTTGAGCCAAGTAGGGAGAATATACCGTGGAAGCGCAAAGAATAAAATACACATGAATATTTTAAGGATATTTGTAGGTGATAAACTATAACTGATTGAATGTTTGAAGATGACAAGGTTGATGATCACTAAGATGCAGAAAGTAAATGCAAGACATTAAATCAGTTAACATTTGTATTATATTGTCATTGATGTCAACTTGATATGGTATGATTTCTCATACTGAGATTTTCACAACACTTAGAGATCTAAAGAGACAGTTTTTTTCATCGGTAAACATGTACACTGAGTGACAGTAAACCCTGATGGATAGTGAACCCCGAGCACAAAATTTCACAGTGTTTCCCGACGAACAATGTTACCTGAGAGACATAGAGGAACCCAAGCAAGTCATAACTAAGCAAGCATTACCGATTTGACTGTAGTTATTACCAGAATAAACTGAAGTTGATGCCTGAGCTATTTGCATTAGTCACCAAGCATAACTGAAGTGTTGACCGATGAGAATTGAAGTTAGGATACGAAAAACAACTTGCCTAGGAGGAGCTAAATATAGAGTTAACTGATTGTTTACTTTTTTTTCATCGATCAGTTAAAAGCTAAAGATAAGAAGGAGATTTAAAGCATGTTTTATTACTAAAAACAAGGAGATATTTATGAAATAAAACTAAAGAAAGCATGGTGAGCTTTACGGATCAAGAAGTGATCAACGAAGAAAACAATAAGGATGAAACGGTGAAATCATGTCTATATAAGAGTGTGATCCCACAAAACTATGTCCCACTTTTTGGGCAACTTTGACACTGAAATGAACATTCTGAAAAAAACTTCGCTTTCAAACACATATTGTCGTAAAACCATTAAGAATTTGAAGATGATGTAAACTAGTGAATTTTTGCATTTTATTTCTAGTTAATAAATATATTTTGAAAAAATAATGGATTTTTTTTGTATGTATTTTTCCTTCTCCTTCAAAAATTATTTGTGTGAAAAATCAACATTTTTCAGGAGTGACACTGACTTTGATCAACATAATTTTTTTTATAAAACTGATAAGAACGTATTTATTTTGAATTTAGGTTTGTTACACCAATATCTAAAGAATCCATTTGGTTTCATTCAATTTGGTTGAATATTTTATAGTTTATTGAGTTATGAAGTGACATTAACTATAATTTGGACATAGGTTCACTTGGATTACTCTAACTCGATATCTATATATCAAAATTCATTTTTTATTTTTTTAACAGAAAGGTAACATAAATACCTATTTCCTATATATTTTTCATAATTATGTTTCACTAATTTACTAATTTTCTAGAAGCGTCGAACAAAGAAGTCGCTAAATGGTCAAACAACCTATCTTTAGTAAAACTTAAAAAGAAAAGTCATAATAAACTCAATTTATATAAAAACCATAATCATTGGAAATATTTCTCTGAGTAGTATCATCATGTATTTGGGTTTGTCAAATGAGTTTATTTGATCCCACAAAAGGTTAATGTCAAAGTGATTTTTTGTCAGCATTTTTATGTGTGCGAAGGAGACTTGATTATAGGTGTGAGTGAGGAGTAGAGAGATTATACCAAAGGGATTTTAATCCAAGAGGATTTTCTCTAACCATTTTCAATTTAATCCTTCAAATGGGAGCTCTCAAGGCTTAAATCACCATATTTTCTTAAAAATGTGTAATTTCAGCAAAAATTAGGATGTTCAAAGAAGTGGGACACACTATTGTGGGACCACCCAAGAGACAAGTAATTCATTATCAAAAAGAGGAATGTTGAAGAGAATTTTGGTGATGATAGGAGTCTTCATACAGACCTGATCATACAAGATGAAGAACAGAGCTAAAGAATTTTGCAGACACCGAGCAACAACATTCACCGAGTAGAAAGAAGTGGAGAAAAGGAATTGAAGAGAGCATTGATCATAAGAGGTATTATGGAATTACAATAGATCTAAAAATCTGCAATTCAAGGTTGTATTAATGAACATATCATCTATTGTTTCATTTTAACCATTGGATCAGAAAATTTCTTAACAGAGTAGGATTTAACCATCCTTTATATATTGAGATACATCCCAAGGAGTATCAAAAGGTATTTCATGTTGACAAGCATAGTGAATGCAGAGGTCAAGTGATTAACTGTTAGTGATAAATCCTCTAACAAGGTCACACTTAACAGTGTGTTTGTAACCTTTAACAGGGTTGGCTCTTCACCCAGCTCACTTCAGAAGAGTGAAAATTTTGGGTTACCGGTCCCAAGTGGTTTTTCCCTTAATTGGGTTTCCACGTTAAAAATGCATGTTTCAAATGTGTATATGGTTCATTTCTTTGATGTTTTTCTTTACACGTTACTAAAATAGGATTGATCGGTAAACACTAAGTTATTTACTATATTTCGGTAAAGGTTAAGAAAGGATAAACTGCTATTCGATAAAGATTAAGAAATGGATGAAAAGTATTAACTCTGAGTAGTATATATATGTTAGATTCAAACAAGGAATACATCTTGTAGGACTAAAGATAAATATAGGTTTTATATATGTTGTATAAAGTTTTGGTTGAATATTGGATTAATCTTCTAGGCCACTGATTCACCCCTCCCCCCTCTCAGTTATTCTAATAGTAGGATATGCATAGATTGGATGTATTGAGAAATATTTGAAGAATTTCAAGAAAATGCACATAGCATATTGCAAGGTTGGGTAGACAAATGAGAGATGTGGAAGAACATACAAGGCATAAAAATCAATTTTAATCCTGCAACATGTGGAACTATTTAAGGCATGTTTTATATTTCAAACAGTGCCTTTGGTATGTCACCTCAAGTAATGAGACAATTTGATTATAGAATGTGTGTGAAGCATGTTAGTTATTTTCCTAAATGCCAACATGAAGTTTAGAAATAGAGGATGTACACAAGATATTTTACTTAATGCCTCAAGAAAATGCGAAAGAATAAACTAAAGAACATTAAAATGTTTGATAAAATGCATCAAAGGAATATACAAGCATAAACAAAGCATGTTGAACTGTTTTAACAATGTAAACCAAGTACATTGAACTACAATGTAAATAAGATATGTTGAAATTTTTGAACAATGTAAAGAAGAAATGTTGAACTTCTTTTAATAGAAATACAAGGCACGTTATTTATTTAATAGAATGGTGTAAAGAGATTTCATTAGATTGACTGCAAGGATTATAAACAAAGCATGCAAAGTACTTTTAGATCTTTTCAAACATGGTGTAACACCAAAATAATAATATTAATCAAATGACAACCAAATCTATAAAGGATCAAAGGTTGTCTCAGTGGGCATACCACATGTATGAATGAAGGAAATTGAAAACCAAATTAGAGGTTTGGTTATTCCAACATCACAAAAATGGAGTCTTTCAAATAAGCACATGTATAATAAATGTTAAATAACATAATGCATTTGACAAAAGATTAATAGATTGCACTCCTATCTACCATGAATCTTGCAATCAACATTTTGGTACTCTCAAAAGTATAGTGCACCAGATGGCTAATGGAGAATGAAGATGTAGTATGAAAATAATACATACATACAACGCATGGAA
>MU226504.1:4561396-4587093 GCA_018584345.1 Thuja plicata | reverse complement strand
TACAACACATGCCAAAGATATAATATGGAAATGATACATACATAGAACACATGACAAAGATAAAATAATCAGAAATGAACATGTAGATATGTATATATGAAATAGTTTTGTACAAAATGTGGCACATTCCATCTCAAAAAAGTTACAAAATCAACATATCTAGATACAATATGGCATACACCATCTCAAAATGTGCCATATAGCATCTCAAAATAATAAGTTCAACTACAAATGTTTCTAGGACATCCTATTCTACTAGTGGCTGATCAAAGTGGAGTCTCTTTGAACTACTCTTTGGCTCTAATGGATCCTGCATTCAAACACAAAAGTGAAACCCCAAGTTAGATTACTTAATTTATATGGTTTCTAAAAATAATAAATAAAATTTTAAAATCATAGTCAACAATAATAAATAACTTTTTTTAAAAATTGAACTCTCATGTACCTTGCCTCTCTATCTCCTCATGCGGTCAGGAGACCTAATATATATCCTTGGTAGCGAAGGGACAATTCCACCAATGTTGAATATGACATGTATATATGTTTGCGAACATGAGATTGATCTACGACTTATACTATTTAATGTTAAATCCTTGGTAGAAAATACATGTTTCAAAAATAATTGTATTAACATTAAAACTTACCTGTGTTGAAATTTCTTCAAGAAATGTCGGTTGGGTCATTAGTGATACAAACCCTTGGTGTGGTACCTCCCTCAAATTAGGGGTGACCTACAAAAGTCAAACAGATACTTCATAAAATCATGACTTGATGATATTAAATATATACTTGATAGTAAAATACACACAAATAAATTTAGAAATATACGTACTGTGGGGCTATCACTACGAATTGAGATGCTTGTGACTCTATCATGGTGAACCGGTCTCACGACATCATCAGACACCACCCTCTGTCAAATAAAACATGTAATTAAAAATGAGTACACACAAGTGACAAGTATACATGTATGCACAAACAATCTAAAATACTTAATTACCTTCCCCTTGTCAGCACTAGATGCCTGAACCCCCTCACATTCCCCCCAGTGGAAACTAGTGAAACCTACATCAGTATGTAATAAGATGATCATAAAAATTAGAAAACACATGTATATACTATTATAATAAAAGGAAACAAATGAGTACATTAAAACATATGTACCGTGGAAGTGTCAAGGCGAAATGAAATGGTCGAAAGCATGGACCCCTCCACCTGTGCCATCTCCTCCTCTGTCATCAACTGGACATAAATGAAGCACATAAAAAAACATAAGTGGGCAATCATTATAAGAAAATTCTATTAAAAATACGAATGTTTAAAATTAAATACAATGTAACAAGTTAACTATTTACTCTTATCGTAACAAGAGTCCATGGCTCTATATGACCCTAATGCACATCTCCAAGGGGTGCTTCAGTGCCTGTAGTGTGATGTGTAGTATCATCCACCTTGAAGATGTAGTTATATGCATCACTATCATTCAGGTGACCCAATCACATATTCTTGCACATAACACAAGTATGGGGCACACAAAGATGTGAGCTCATGGAGGATGTGAAAGGGCTAGAACCAAAGCATGAGGAGGCAACAATGTTGCACTCTTCCTAACCAATAGATCACTCATGGTGTGAATGGCTCGAATAGTCTGTGACCTGGCCTCAGCAATAATATCAATATGTTGAAATGTAGGAGGTGGTGAAATATCCAGAGGGGGGACATATGTGCAAGATTTCACCCACTGTGCTCCTATCCTATCCTGAGGAGCGCCTAATCCTACGCTCTGGTTTTGTCTCATGCTCCAATAATTTACCTTTTGACCGACCACAAATTCAACTTACAATTTTCTTATGAAATAGAATGGGGCATCCAAATTGTTGTGGGGTGGTCTATCAAAAACCATCCACCAATGATCTTAAAAGTTGTCACGTATTGCATCATTTGTTCACCATTTAATTGATAGCTTGGTTTTTTTAGGGTCCACTTTTAAACTGGTTTTGGGATCAACCAAAATGTTACATATTTCATGTTTTGTTATATTTAGATCCATAACTTGATCATAGTCAAGCCCATCATCAAACTGGGCGTGCATGGATTCACGCCAAAGAAGTGCAACATTGTGTTGCTTTGTGAGTTTATCCATGCTTTCACTAATGGAGTTTAATGTGGAAAACATGGGGCACAATGTGGGGATATTCACATATGTGGTCTGATATCTTGTAAGCTGATTTATATTGTCTCCTATGAGATCCTGTAATGGTTGAGGGTTTGAGACTCGTTGATCTTCTGAAGGTGGGGGATTATTTTGAGGTGGTTCTGGATTATTTGCGAACTCATAGGGAGGGTTTTTTGATTGGTTTGAATCCATGTCAGATTCAAAAACAATAAAGAATAAATAATATCAATTTCAACCCTAGTTTTTATCATTTCAACCCTAGTTTATAATCAATTTAAAAAAACATTAAACAATATCATTTAAACCCTAGTTTTTTTTAAAAAACTACAAATTTCAATTCAAAAACCAAAAACAACAATGAAACTTATAAATTTAACTTACCTCAATACTCTAGCAAATTAGATATATGATGTGTAACATATATCCGAAAATGCTTTCTTGGCAGCTTCAACATTTTCACAATGAAAATGTTGAACACAGACTTGGGCAACAATATATTATCACTGATGAATATTGGATATTTGATATTATCGGATATCCAATAATTCTTTAGCTTTGTCTTTTGGCTTCGCCAGGTGCACTGACACCCAGGCCTACTAAAAAGTCAACAAACTTTTGGGTGCAATTTTGGATGAGTGAAAAGCTCATTTTTTCACATCGCCAGATTTTGGCATACCATGATCCTACACATACCCTCTTTTGGCAAAGGTTTTGTAAATATATCTTCTATTTGTTCCTTTTTGCTGATATACTCGAATCTAATCTCCTTCTCTGCAACCTTGTCTCTAAAAACATGATACTTAATTGAAATATGTTTAGTCTTTGAATGCATAACTGGATTCTTTGACATATTCACTGTACTAGTGTTATCACAATGAATAACTATTGGTTCATCAAAATTTATCCCAATGTCTCAACATCTTCTTCATCCAAACAATCTATGTGCAATTTATAACAGCAACAACATACTTTGATTCAGCATTAGATTGAGCTATACAATCTTTCTTCTTACTTAACCAAGAAACTAGCCTTTTCCCAAGAAAAATGCGCCACCACTTTTACTCTTTTTGTCATCAACATTTCTTGCCCAATCAACATTAGTATAAGCATGCAAAATAAAATCGTCAGATTTTTTTATACCATAAGCTATATTCCAATGTTCCTTGCAGATATCTAACTATTCTCTTTACTACAGCAAGGTGAGTCTCTTTAGGATTTGCTTGATATCCTTCCACAATTCCATCTGCATTAGCAATATCTGGTCTAGTGTGACTTAGATATTGTAAGCCTCCAATCATAGATCTGTACTTTGTCTAAAAAACACTCTGAGATTCATCAGTAGTAGTAAGCTTGTAACCAGTAACCATAAATGTTCCAATAGTTTTAGAATCTTCCATTCCAAACTTTTTCAACATTTCCTTAAGATACTTTGTTTGAGAAATAAAATACCATTCTTGTTCTTATTACTTTGCAATCCAAGGAAAAATTTCATTTCATGAATCCTCGACATCTCAAATTAATTTTTCATTTCCTTAGAGAACTTCTTACTCATTTCATTATTACCTCCAAAAATGATATCATCTAAAAAACTTCAACTATTAAGATTCCATCTCCACTAGTTCTTAAGTACAAATTACTATCTGTATTACCTTTTCTGAAACCAAGACAAAGTAAATACCTATCCAATCTAGTATACCATGCTCTAGGTGCTTGTCTCAGTCCTTTCAAATTCTTCTTCAATTTGCAAACCATGTCCTCATCATCTGTCAGAGGAAATCCACTAGGCTTCTCAATATATACAACCTCCTCTAGATCTCTAATCAGAAATGCAGATTTCACATCCATGTGATATACTTTAAAGCCTTTGTGTGCAGCATAAGCAAGAAATAATCTCACTGCCTCAAGCCTAGGAACAATAGAAAAAATTTCTTCAATGTCTATCCCTTCTTGTTGCGAGTAACCTTTACAAACCAGTCTTGCCTTATTTCTTACAACCATTCCTTCTTCACTCATTTTGTTTCTAAAAACCCATTTAGTCCCTATAACATTCTTATCTTTGGGTCTAGGAACCAATTCCCAAGTGTTATTTTTCTTTATCTGTTCCAATTCTTCCTGCATTTCTTTATTACGATATTCACCTGTACATGCTTCATTAGTATTTTTTGGTTCAACTTGAGAAATCAAACAAATTTCATTTCTTAATCTAGATCTTGTCATCATACCTTTGTTTGCATTGCCAATAATTTGATTTTCAGGATGGTTTTTCTTAACATACCTTGGTGTCTTTGAAATTTCAGTAGAATAATTTTAATCATTCAGACATACCTCAATGTCATGATCAAACTCAAAAGGTTCTTCTTGATTTGCAGTAACCTCCCTATTTTATGAATTCCAACTATAGTCATATATTCTTTCCTGAATCTAAAACTTCTCATCAATCCTTACATTAGCACTTTCAATTATTTTCCTCAATCTGAGATTGAAACATTTTTAATCTTTTCTCTTAGTGGAATAACCAAGGAAGATCACTTCTAGCATCAAACTTTCCTATCTCATCATCTCTTTTAATATAGCATTTACTACCAAATATTTTGAAATATTTCACAGTAGGAGCATGATTAAACCATAGTTCATAATAAGTCTTATTAATACCTTCTCTAATCTGAATTATGTTGAAAGTGTAGACTCCAATATAAACAAACCTCTCCAATGAACATGCGACACATTTCCTTCAATCAACATAGTTCTGGCAACATCTAATATAGTTTTGTTTCTTCGCTCTGCAATTCCATTTTGTTGTGGTGTCCTTGGAGCGGATGTTTATCCGTATATTCCATGCTCTTTGCAGTAGGTATTGAACATATCTAAAGTGAACTCTCCACCTCTATCTGACCTCAAATATTTTACCTTCAAACTTAATTCATTTCAACTTTTTCTTTCAATACCTTGAATTTATCAAAAGCCTCAGATTTCTAACTATAATATGTACCCCACATCATCCTAGAAAAGTCATAAAAAAAAGTATGAAATACCTATCACCATATTAAGAAATGAGGTGCTATGAGGTAAACAACCATGTTTTTAAATATATTTAGATCCAAAGTGCTAAGGAACATTGGTCTCCACAAGAGCCCTTTCTAAAATCTCCTTATGGTTTGGTGAAAGTTTTAATAGTTCCAAGATTGAAATTTGTCCCGGTGTTTTTTGCAATTGGTCCACAAGGTTGTATTATCTTGAAGTGGAAGATATTTGATTTGGACCAATATTCTTAGGGGTAGTTCCTTATAAATTTATCCTTGATGTTTTCCCCCTAGTAACAACATTATAGATTTCTTTTGATGGTTGATCCTTTACTATAATAACATTGATAATATTCTAATGTCCTGATAAGGAATTGATAACATTATCATAGCTATGTGAAAATTTGACTTTTCCATTTCCTCTTTTGTTGTTCTGATGATTATTTGAAGATTCTCCCTTCTCTTGATTAAAGAAAGGAGTTTTAAAGGCCATATGATCTTTATTTTTTTTAAGTCCTTCTGCTTTAATCACACTATTATCTATTAAATCTTGGACTGCATGTTTTAACCTCATACACTCATTAGTTTTATGTCCTTTATTTTGATGGTATTCACAACATGATGAGTGTCATTCCACCATGAAGGTTTAACTTATGGTTCATATGGTCTTGATTCTGGTAGAATAATAATTTTATTGGGAATAAGAGTCCTTAAAGCATTCTCAAGAGGTTCACCCAAAGGTGTGAACTTCCTTCTTGGTGATGGGCTAAAGAACGGTTTTGGTTTGTTGGCTTCTTGATTATTGGACAAGTTATTGTTATTGAACGAGGACTTTGTTGATTGGTTCACAATGTTTTCTTTGTTAGATCCTCTTTTGAAGTTGAAAGGAGTAGCTTTTAAGTTGTTTTCTTCAACAACTCCATCATTAACCAGGCCCTTGTTGGTATTATTTAACCAAAACCGACTGGTATTAGGAGGATCTTGATTAGTGTTGTTGGAATTATTGTGATTATTAGGAAAATTCTTATTTTCCTTGTAGAGTTTGATTTATCCACTTTTTATTAACACTTCTCCATTGTAACCCCATTTTAGATAACATTTTCAAAAGTATGTGAACATTGTAATCTTAACCAATAGTTAATTTCCATGTTTAAACTATTCATGAAAATGTCCATCTTTTCCTTTTTTAGCACACTTCGAGGATATCGAGCAAATATCGCTCTCCATCTTTGTAAGAAAACCAAGAATTATTCTCCATCTCTTTGTTTCGTATTACATAGATTAATTATAGTGACCTCATGTTTGATGTTCTACGAATAATGAGTTACAAATTTTGAGGCTAAATCCTCAAATGTTCAAATGTGTGAGGGTAGCTTTGAGAACCATTCCATCGCTGGTCCTCCGAGACTTCTTGGAAATAATCTCATTAAATAGGTGGTATTATGCATAAATTCCAAGCTTAATGCAAAAAATTCCCTTAAGTGGTCATGTGGATTGGATTCTCCTTTATACTTGTCATATTTAGGAAAGACCTCATTTGAAGGGAATGGTGGTTATGTGCAGGATCATGGTATGCCAAACAGGTCCTTAAGTGGCAATGAAAATTCAAAAAATCAGGGTTAGACAAGTACACATAAAAATTTGAACAAGTTATCAATATTATATCAAAAATATGTAAGAAGAAAATATATAGAAAATTGAATATACTAGCCCTTTTTTGAAAAAAAATAATTCTATATGGTAAAAATTTCAAATTTCATTGCAGTAGTATGAAAATTTTAGGAAAAAGATAAGAAGTAGGTGTATGTTTGGCCACCTTAAACACAATCAAATGATAATATTTTTTTACAAGATTATATATATAAGTAGTAGACTCATGTCTAGATGTGACACATATTTTTTTGTAATTTTTTTCCAAGTAAATATTTAATTATGATTTTTCTACTACAACTTTTCTAGAGTATACAAAATCTCATGTCTGACCACCTTAACTTAGTCTAAACTTCATCAAATTGAAATTTTTTAATTTTTTTATTATATTAGGTAAATAATAGAATGTGACTCAAGTTTTTTATTTCAAAAATGTTATACCATTTGAAAGTTATAGTTATTTTTCAATCAGTCTATCAACTAGGACTAAAAAGATAATAAGTAGGTGTATGTCTGACCACCTTAAACACAATAAAATGAAAATATTTTTTTACAAGATTCTATATATAAGTAGTAGACTCATTTCCGGATGTGACGCATATTTTTGTGTTATTTTTTTCCAAGTAAATAATTAATTATGATTTTTCTTCTAAAATTTTTCCAAAATATGAAAGCTCTCGTATCTGACCACCTTAACTTAGTCTAAAATTCATCAAATTGATTTTTTTTTAAAATTTTATTGTGGTTGGTGAAGCATAGAATGGGACATATGTTGGATATTTAAAAAAAAATGTTATACCATTTGAAAGTTATAGTTTTTTTTCAATCAGTCTACCAATCAAGACTTCTTTTCACATCGCCACTTTTTGGCATACCATGATCCTACACATACCTAGACTTACCATAATTAAAGTCTTATCGAAAGGAAATGGGCATATAATTTTGATTGAGAATGGCTTGGAGCCACCGTTTTCTTCATATTATCCAATTGCATTTGGAAAAGTTTGAATTGTTTATTCATGATTGCAATTGGATTTTCATTTTCTTCATTCTTCTTTGTATTAGTCAAATCATAATCATGGGGGAGCTTTACCCCTGCTTGAGCTAGGTCAAAGAAATACTTCTCCTTATCTCTCTCTAATATTTTCTCCATAGTTTCATAAAGAGAGTACTTTAGGCCGCTTCATTTATTCTCTCTTTAGTGGCCTCATCATCTTGATGGTCCCTATTTCTTCCATCATTTATGTTATTTCCTCCATTGTTAATATCATTACCTCCCTCATTATTTCCATTGTTATTTGCATCGTTATTTCCACCATTATGATTTCTGTCATGGGAATTGTGACTTTATTAATATGATTGATGAGGTTAGGATCTATAAATCCATAAGGAAATGCCATTGTGATTGGTTCTACTTCCTTTTTATTTTAAGATGTTGTGAGGAAGCCAATGTTTCACTTGGAAAGGGTATTTCTTGTCCGAGATAAGATCCATTTTCTTGTAAGGTTTCCTTGATGTAATGAGATCTTGTAAAATCTGGCATTAACATGAAGTAGATATCTTTAAAATCTCCCTTTTGATTTATCACTTTTGAAATTTTCTTAACACCTTGAATTATATGGGATTTGATCTATCTGTTACACTGGACATGAAGTACTTTGAAAAGGGTATCCGGATCTTAAATTTTTCCAAAAGATGCAGGAGATACTCAATGTTTTAGTGTCTCATTTTGTCTGTGTAAGTACAAAGCTAGTACACGCTACTTAAACGTTAGTACGCGCTCACTGGAAAAATTCTATGCGCTAGTTGACTATTTAGACACGTTACTTTATGGTTTACATGCGTTAAAACAAGGTTGTACGTGTTACTTATCCCTTCACATGCGATAAAAGTCATTTTATACACGTCCATCAACTATTTGAATGTGTTACAAAATTGTTTGTACACATTACTTGACTATTTGAATGCGTTACTAGATTGTTTATACGCATTAAAAGATCTCTGAAAAATGGTCGTGTCACTATTTTTATCACCGTTTGATTTTAAAAAAATTCTAAAGTGTAATTAGATATGGATGAATGTTTCATGTTTGTAATATAGATCATCAACCACAACACACACATGAATTTTTGTTTTTAACCCTTAATTATAAACACAAAAAATGTATTTTCTCGATTGTTCCCATGAGTTTTGAACAAGAAATTCTTCCAAGCAATCTACCTATAGACAAATTTGGCTTTTAAATGGCTCTAAAAAGGTAGGCATTGATAAATTAATCAGGTTGTAATAAAGATTCCATTCAAAAATCTTTGAGTCTATCCCCCATTTCATAGGCCTCCCACATGCATAAAAATACAATTTTGCGCAATCTTGAAGGATTACTAGAGGAGGTATGATTCTCAAGCCTTTTCGTCACTCACCCCATTAAGGATGAATGCATTTTATTTTATAGTGGGTTAAATTACCAAGGCTAAAATGATTGTATCCCACTTGGGTCGTTCCCTCTCAAGGTCCTTGATAAGGAAAATCTTGGGAGGCAGGCCCACTAAAGAATTAGCATGTTCATTCTAAAGCAAGAAATGAAATGAAGAGGTAGGTTTAGGAGTTTGATTCACCTAAAAGGTGAAGAGAATATCCCTAATACTTCTTCAATTCCCAAACATAATCAAAAAATTTCATTCCCACCTCTTAATCAAAGGGATTTGAAGTGTGTATGGCTTTTTGATTCACTCAAAGAGTGAAGAACATATACCTAGCACTTCTCTTCCACAAACAAGGAGGTTTAAATTTAGTGTTTGGTTGATTTCTTAGGTCCTTCTCATCTCATATTTGGCATATAAATGCTTTAATTTGTGACTTGAAGTTCCTTCTATAATTAATGCTAGATGTTAACTTTAAATTGCCACAATTTAAGTAATTACAAAAGGTTCAAGATCTCACCTTTTTGAAGCTAGCTAGGCTAGGTGCTTTTTTGATTTTTTTTCTTTTCAATTTCACTCACCTAGTGGCGATTGTTCCAGCTCTTTTGCATCCTCTTCTCAAAAGGTTAGTCCAACACAACTCAAGCAAAATGAGGATAAAAATCAAATTGAAAGAAATTGCTCAAGTTTGCTGACAAAAAATGAAATAATGGCAATTAGATGGGAGCATCAAAAGAGGTAATATCCAATTCAAAATGAGGCACACTGAAAAATTCTTGATACAAATTAATGATTCGCTGATACCTATGCATACTCTCTTTTTTCTAAAAATTCTTGATAACAAGTTTTAGCCAATTTCACCTTATTCCATCTTTTGATTACTCTTATTTCTTCCACCTTCTTGTAGTACAACCTAGTTTACGCACCTTCCTGTGGATTGAAATCTTGAAAATAACAAGAAATTATCATTAAATTTGTTGTTTTTTATTTTATTCTGTAGAATTGAAAGACAGTGCTACGCGCTACTTTATGAACGATTACGCACTACTTTAAACTTGCTACGCGCTACTTTACTGTTACTGCATTCTACTTCTAATTACTAAGCGCCATTTAACTGATATAATGCATTATTTTTCTTTTAAATGCACTAAAAGAAGTATTGTATGTGTCATAAAAATCCTAAAAAAGTGTCACTTCTAGATGTACATGCATTAAACTTCGGCTAACACGTGTTGTTTCATTGGTAAATGCGTTGAAAGAAGGTGAGACAGAAGATATAAGGATATTTGTACACATCATTTGGTCATGTAAAGGTGTCGACATTCACCTCATATGCGTCACTTCACCTATAAATTGCAAATTCATGCAAACAAAACACACTTAAGAACACCAACATTTCATGAAAATGATAGAAATGAGGCTTAGAACCCCATGGTGGGCGTTATTTGTATATATAAGAATATCTTCATGAGATTAGTTTTCTATTTATCAATTCAACTTTGAAATCTAACAATTTAAACTAATTGAATTTAAAACATGAACAATGAGCATCTCACGGCTCTCTATCTAGGAAAGATAATAGAATTCTCTTAGCTTTAAACATCCACTAATGACAGTCTTAGGTTGAGAAATGGTTATCTAAATGATGATATTATGCCCTATTTATCTCAAATTGTACTAAATGTGTCAAGATTGATCACTATTATGTAAATGCTATGAACTCAATATCAATTACCTATAATGATGATGCTTTGCTCATGAATGTGTGTTATATCTTTTTCTCTCAAAATGGCTTCTATTTAAAGGATTTCCCAAGGGTGGGGGGTAGAGTTGATTTGATCATGACTATATTTGAGATGAGTCAAGGATTTCAAATGGTGAGACAATGTGACAAAAAGAGTGGTGCAGATAGAAAAGGCTAAATGAGCGGTGAGGATAGAAAAGTTTGGAGTGATCCATGTGCTCTCAATCCTTTCTTCTCATTAGCTATTCAATTCCTTGTCCCCTTTGTTGAAAGTAATTATGATTTAATTCATTCAACCAATTTAATTAATTTAGCCATGTAAGGGGATTTGATGGGTTGCATTTGATTTATTTAATTGAACTATATAACTAATTGATTTTATCAATTATATAGTTTAATTAATCCCTTTTGGCTCAAATTTAATTAATTAATGGTTTTGTTAATTAATCTCTTATGTTGACTTGATTTGACCCCTTTTGACTTTGATTGACCATGTTGATTTTGGTTAACCAATATTAAGTGTCTACACTCATATTCTAGGTTGTTCTTTGAGGATCATGATTGCAACTGAGAGCATAACTCAAATCCTTAGAATTAGAAAGCAGTGGAACACTCATGATCATTCATTTCCTTGCTTTAGTTAGTTGTATCATTTTATTTGAAATTTTGTATTAACGTTTCATTATAGGTTTGTATAGTTCAATTTACACACACACACACACACACACACACACCATCAAATGAGATATGTAACATGATTCTCTAGAGACTTAAATAGGGATAGTCCATCACCCTAAACTAATCTCTTCTCAAAACTATAGCTCCAACTAGAAGTGCACTGAGTTCCACCTTTTAGGAGAAGAGAGTATATCTAAATTCAATCCCACCTCAAAAATTTGGCCTATGACTTGCGGGAAGACAAGCGATCCCTTTAAGATTTTTTTGAGTATATAAATTACTCTTCCTCCTTCATGTGGGTGAACTTACTCGTAATACAAATATGAAAACAAGAGTAGCATATTTAATTTCTAACTCTCTTCATTATTAATTCGTCACACCCCCCTTATCAAGCACTTGGATAGCAATTTTTCTAACTTAAATGACAAGTGGAGTCCTGTAAGTGGCTTGAACATCATTTTTAAAGGATAAGTTATTTTAATTTGAACGCAATCCCTCAAACATGAGAAGCTAAATTTTAGAGCCAAAAAAATTTAGTCAAAGTTTAATGTTCAATTCTCTAGGATGCTCTTGTATCAAAAAGTGTATCCCCATGACTAGAAACTATGCAAAAAGCTCAACACTATTCAAAAGCATAATGAAATAGATCAAAAAAGAATATTTCTATAATCACTAAGAACTAGGTGACTTTGATTTGTAACTTAATGTGTACACCCTTATATGTGGGTTCGTGTGGAAAATTTAATAAATATTTTTTTTGAATAATCTCCATAGTAAAAGTGTTGATTAGATCTTAGCTACCAAACAAATTAATAGTGATTTACCCATTGCATAAGCTAGATCTCTTGTCTAAAAATATTTATAATTCATGTGCATTGGCTTATTAGACCATGAATGATCACTCAAACTAGGCTTCGCTTTTCACAATTGCTACTTGACTTGTGTATTATTAGAAATAAAGATATATTGACAATCAAACATGAACCTAGAAAATTAAGACATAATCTTAACACGGATTCATTGTTGTCATTCATTGATATCAATTCATTGTATCAATGAACCTCACATAAGAATTGTCCCTAATGAAATAAATTCTAAGGCACACACACACACACACACACACACACACACACACACACACACACACACACAAACACACACACACACACATAGAGAGAGAGAGAGAGAGAGAGAGAGAGAGAGAGAGAGAGAGAGAGAGAGAGATTATGTAATAAAGTTTTATATATATTGGAAATACTTCATACACCCATACATATGTACTCTCAACATGAAATTCAAACTGGTGATTGTTGATCTTTCATTGTTTGACTTCTACAAATAATTACAAGGTTCAAATTCTCAAAGAGCATCTAAAATGGAATTGTAAGTGGAGGCTCTTGGTCTTCCACTCTTTGGCTTAGTAGCTCTTGGTCTTCTTCAAGAGCTAGACATTTGTATTACTTTGACACATAGTTTTCAAATGGAATAAGGTTTGTTTTATGGTTAAACATACTTGAGTCCTAGGAGCATTGGAATGACTGATCTTTTGAGAAGTTCCAACAACTCACCCCTGTGAATATCACCTAGATGAAATCACTTTAAAGTGGACCATTCAAGCTCATGACATATAAATTCTTGTCAAACACTACATATACAACATGAGTTGATGAATATTAGATCAAAACTATACATTTGAAACTTAGTAAAACCATCACATAATTTGACACAATACTAAAATATATAATATCTTGCCTTGATGAAGATTGACTAGACAACATGTGATTTCCTTATAATATAGATTGATGAAGATTGACTAGAAAACATGTAATTGACTTATGGTAAGTTACGTACTACAACAACATCCCTCTATGAAAAGTCGTAGAGGTGTTTGACCGTTTCTTCCAACTCGGTGAGTGTATTTTCCACATAAATAAAGGAAAAATTTACAAAACGAAGTTTCCTACACCGACCATTTGTTTTCATGCTGTGAACATAAGTTTCTCAATTGCATGCTTATTGACCACGGAAGCCATTACATCCTTCCTTTACCTACGCACCCTACGTTTTCTAAGGTGTATTTATCACATGAAATATATTACCCGCACTTTACTCGTCTTTGACTGCGGATTTAAGCTCTATATATAACTCAAATGTCCATCCCCTCTTTCCAACACATCCTCATGACCTTTGTTTCTCGGTAGTTGAAAAGGAGATGGAGAATTCATGGCTATCAGATTTGGTAAGAGGAAGGAATGATTACTTAAATAGTTGCTTTATATTGTTTATTATAGATTCTTGGATTTGATTATTAAATTTGATTATGGTCTTTTATAGATATTTAAACTTGATTATGTGTCAGTTTTTAATATCAATGTGTCAAGATCAAACTTTGTGATTTCTGATTATTTCTTATATCATAATGATAAATCGTGAAATTTGATCCAGAATATTTATATTAAATTTGATTCTGATAACATTTATAAAATCAAATCTAAAATTTATGGTAAATTATTTATCAAAGCTTTATAGATTTGATTCTGTTTGACGTTTTTCAATATCAATGTTTCAGATCAAACATGATCTCTTACATATTTTTTGATTTAGCTCTATAAAAGTTTTTAACATGAACATTTTAGATCAAATTTCATGATCGTCATGATGGTGGATTGGATTATTGATATTTGGGAGATCATAAAGTTTGATTCGAATTATTAATATTTCAGAGATCATAAAGTTTGATTCGAATTATTAATATTTCAGAGATCATAAAGTTTGATATAAAACATTGAAATTATAAACTTCCCCACAAAATCTGTAATAAAGAATTAATATGAACTGTGAAAGTCTTCACGCCTTAATTTCAACTGTTGCGTAAATATTTTTATCATTGTAATGCCTAAAAGATTTAATACTTCTCTTGTAGGACATTGAAGCAAATGCTCAGAGTATTCCAACAGTGTCCTCACACATCGAATTGTTGAAAGCAATTCTGTTAGAAGATGGGTATAATTCTAATGGATTTTCTGGGCCACAAGTGCAGCAATGGACGGAAGATTATGAACATGGCAACTTAACAACTACTCAAAGCTTTAATCAAATTCATTGTTTTAGAGGAGAAAATATCTCTGCTCCGTCATTTCGAGCTTCAGATATTGCATTGTTAGAATGTTCAAATGCAGGTAATGACGATGATAATGTGGTGAACGTGAAGAGGCACAAAGATTACATCATGGCCGAACGCAATCGACGTCAGAAACTGAATGAAAAGTTAATTGCTTTGTCATCTCTGGTTCCTGGCATACCTAAAGAAGGTGGTGGAATATTCTACCCATTTAATTTCTCTCCTTTACTTGGATTGCAATTTATTGATAAAAACTGTTTATATGAAGGTTCAGTGGGAAGATAAAACGATTAGGGTTTTTAATATTTTCCATAAGATTTGTTATTATGTACGGGCTAAGCTTATTAGGTACAGGCTAAGTTCCACACAAAATGTACTAACTAGCGCTTGCATCAAACAGATGCAAGGTAAAGCCGATAGGAAAATTAAAAAAGTGAGCGTCACATGTGTTCTTCAAAGTCTACAATGGGAAAAAGATCAGATGTCAATATGAAATTAATGATATTGTTGATGGTTACAGTAATATTAGGAGGCACATTATTAGTGAAAGCACAGGAGACACATTATCTCTTCTATGACGGTTGCCTCCTTCCTCTCACTTTATCAAATGTAAAGATTTTTCATAGTAAATCAAGCGGATAAAAGCGCATTATTTTGAATGAAAATTTTATGTATGGAGAACATATTTGTTAGACAAGCTCGAGCTCTAACAACTTTCAACTTGCACACAGAAGACTAAATTTTTCTGCCGCTGAGAAAAGTTCCCGATTCAAATATCCACATCTTCAAGTATAATTGACCTGCAACTACAGAAGGCCTCAAGATGGACATCACCAACGACCACAACATGGTGGATAAGATTGAAAGTCTTTGTGCAGATTAATCTTCTCCAGCCATGCTGGTCTTCTGGACGAGGCAACGGAATTGTTGCTTGGGGCTGACGACGCCGTGTTTAATGAGACTCAGCTTCGCGGAGAAGATTTTGATATTGTCATTAGCGCCTGCGGAATACTCAGCACAAGGATGTAAAATGTTTAGATATAGAAGAAATCATGTGTAGCAGTAGGGTGATGGCTGTCCAGTCTGCGGCCGATTTGCTTAGGGAACCCCTAATTCACGAGCATAAAGAAGAAGAAAATTTGAACAAAACAGAGTGCAACAACACAGAGTAGAGCCAAAAGCTTAATGCATGAATTGGACTATGAAGCCTTATTTCCATGTACAGTTTTTTTCAGAAATCCTTCTTCCAGCTATTATTGTGGAAGCCTTACTTTTTTGTGTTTTAAATATTCTTTCAGCTATGGCAACTGCAAACATTGTTGCTGCAAGGCTCAGCCTACGGTAAGGAAATTCACAGTGACATCAGTTGGAACTTGACAGATGCATTGGTTGTTCCAAAGAAGAATCTGATTCAAAGATTACTGCAAAGTGCCAAATATATAGTGGACGAGAATTGACAGCGGGCGTGGGTGATGGTTCTTTGGTTCGCCGCTATGACTATGCTTTTCGTTTGGAATTTTATACAGTACAGAAACAAAGCTGCTTTCAAACTAATGGGATACTGTTTGTGCACAGCCAAAGCAAGTGCAGAGACGCTCAAATTCAACATGGCTCTCATTTTGCTTCCCATTTGTAGGAACACCACTACATGGCTTCGCTCCACCTTCTTAGGATCCATTATTCCTTTTGATGACAATATCAATTTTCACAAGGTTTTTTATCTTCTAAAATAATTCAAAGTATACTTTCTCTCATAGATCTGAAATTTAGCATTCCAACCAAAAAATTGCAGCTAAAAATGATATTGATCTAACATTTAAATTTAAATTCATTCATACAATCGCTGGAGCCATTGCTGTAGGCATTCTCCTTCACGTCGAGAATCATCTAGCCTGTGATTTTCCAAGAATTGTTAGCAGCACTGAGGAGAACTGTAATCTTTATCTGAAGCAATACTTCGGAAATAAAAAGCCAGATTATAAATATTTCTTAAAAAGTATAGCAGGAATAACAGGCATTGCTATGGTTGTTCTGATGACAATTGCGTTCGTACTCACAACCTCCTGGTTCAGAAAAAATTTAGTAAAGCTTCCCTGGCATCTTAATAAATTGACTGGATTTAATGCCTTTTGGTAAACGCATCATTGTTTTGTTTTAGTTTACTCCCTTCTCATTGTTCACTCCATTTTCCTCTTCTTGGCCAAAGATTGGACGTGTAAAACGGTAAGGATGCTTCGTCTTACGTTAAATCCTTTGACACCCCTATACACTGCCGACGACACATCCATGTACACCGCTGATGACACATTTTCAGTAGTCGGTAATTTGTGTGAGACAATTTTCCGATCAAAGTGATCAAAGTTTTCTCTCCAAGAGAAGCCTATCCGCTAATAAATATAAAAAAGGTCAAATTTTTTTAGAAAAATGTTGAAAATTTGGCAAAAATCTGTTAGGTTTTGTGATTTTTGAAATTTGGTCAATAATACATTTTATAGGGATCTTAGCAGCATTCTTATTCAATATGAAAGTATGAGTTTTAGGCTCTTATAATTTTTAGGTTGAGAGTTTATGACTAAAAGGTATTTATTTTGCTAAAGTTATTTGGAACAGGTTAACATTTATATTTTGCTAAAGTTATTTGGGACAGATTTACATTTAGATAGGACAATATGATATAATGATTATGAATACATTATTTTTAATTAATATTTTTTTTATTATATATATAATCATTTTACTCTCTTTATAGAGTACAAATCATAGGCTGAATTTGAATGGTTGATGACAGTTAAATAAGGAGAGTGTGCTAAGGGCAGGTCAACTGCTGCTCAACATTTTTAGTAGTAATTTGTGGAGCTGGTGGCCCCAAGGTAAATGAATTTTGGTGCTTATTTTTTTAAGAGACATAAAAAAATAGAAAGTTTAAATAAAATTTTAATAATAAATTTTGTAGATAAGGTTTTGGAAAAAAAATAAGAGATATAAAAAAGAGGGGAAATGATTTGTGGAGCCATGTGTCATTTTTGTCAATAACCAACCGCTACTTATTTCAACCCCCCCTTTTTTCAATGCTTATTTTTAAGTTTTAAGCAGTGGCTTCTCCACTAAAGTAGGGATAAATTCCAAATTATCCTTTTCCTCTGATTTGAAAATGACATGGGGACACTCCAGCTGCTTAATTTTAAGCACAAATTGCACTTAAGTAGCTGCATGGGGACATGGGGTAAGTGAGACTATAAAGTATGTGAAGCATCTTCAAGAGAAATTAAATGCATTTGAGGAGAAAGAAAGAGGAGATTCAACCTTTCAACTTCAACTTCAAACCAAGTGTTGTAGTGAGAAGAAAGAAAGAGGAGATGCAGAGATCAAAGTAAGACTTACCCAAAACAAATTTTTGATTGGCATAGACTGCGTTGCCAGGAGAGGTTTGCTAGAAAAATGTCTCATCCAGTTGGAAAATCTTGAGCTTTCAGTTGAGAATGCCAACATATTTTCATTTGCAGAAGAAACAGTTCATCTCACTTTTACTGGACAAGTTATTAGTCCCTGCTGTTAAGGCAAGAGACTAATGTTTTCGATAGCTTTCGAACCATTAGTTTTATCCTTGGAAACTGCGCGACCAAAAAAAATCTTGCCAAAAACTATAGTCTTGTAGAAATCCGGGCATTAAATTGAGTCAAATCTTATATATTCCTTTTTCTTATTCGCCGGTGGCATATTTTGGGTAGTCTTTTTTTGTTTTCCCATCAAAATATTTGAGAAAATATGGACGTTGCAAGTGGCATTCTACAAGTGTTTCTTACGGCTCCACCCATCTGTCTAGGGATACATCCCACATAATCTTTGCAGGAAGAGAGAGATAACTTGTTAGTTAGGGTTCGTTTGCATGCGTTGAGGTGGAGGAAACTGAAGAGATTGATGCATAGATTGGCATAACCGTAGTATGTTAAAATGCAGAGACATTTTAAAATATTTCCCATAAGGTGCTCGGTAACTGCAGAAGACCTCAGCGTGTTCTGGTTAAACATCTCGCGGTGCTATAAGTTCCCCCTCTGAGATTATTATTCTGATTGATTCAGTTGCTCATTCCTTTGTTTTCTTTCCATACATTTTCCCACTCAGAGCTCATGCAGGTCACTTACTCAGCCCGTCTAAACCTTCGACCACTTGTAGGCTAGGATTTAATTTCTTTGCAGTTGCTTTGGCTTCTCTCTGGCTTTAATTAATTTTTTGTTTCGCTAATGACAAAAACCATTTTTACTGTTTAGTTGAGCTCTGCAATCTGAAAACTAGGGCTTTTGTTGTGGGATGAGATTTGAAATGATGAGATTTGGTAGAAGCAATGCATGAAAATCTTGAGGGAAATGGAGATTTAGAGAATGCAGCTCCTCAGGAAGACGTAGGTGGAGCTCCCAAAGATGAGATATGGAAAGCACGAAATGAAAACCAGCGGATAATCAAATCATGATCAAAACGATGCATTCTAAAATAAGAATTTGCCTTCAACAGTATAGATTTTCAATTGTCAAGTGTTTGAACAAAAATTTCATTAATTGTTGCTATATTTTCCTTATTAATTTAAGACATTAAATCTAAATAAAAGCCTGCGGGCTAAATTTTATTCAATTTTCAGCAACAAATAACAAATTTCTAGCCATCAAGTGTGCCTCTATATTATAGAGCATTATTTGGAAAGGCGTCCTATTGCTGATGTGAACATTTTGCTGGCATCGAGTGGTTCCCAGAATTAAACCAAAAATGGTCTACGACTTCACCAAGAAGACTTGTGCCATTACGAATTTTTCACTAAACACCAGGTATTATGTTTCTCCATAGACCCCGTATAATGATTATGTTACATTCAGTATGCTTTTTTGAGGCAATTCCTTTTATGGATGTTTGGAGTTTGGATTGCAGTAAAGTTTTCATAGAAGATGGATCATGCTCAAATGTTGGTTTCGTCTATGCTCTTTATCTAAATTATTTGCATGGACTAGATCATGTGATCAGTGCTCTGTTACTTCATGTTTAGGCTATTTTGTGCTCTGTTTAAGTTTTCCATTTTTCTACTTGTTACATTTATTTTTTAGTTAAGTGTTGTATATGGACAAAAGGAGTATAATTTTGAAGTTTTTAGTTGCATTTGATGTGATATGGTGCAATGGAATGTATTGAGAGGAGGCCTTTAATAGGAAATGCAAGTCAATTTTTGACGCCATTGATTGCATTCACTGGTTTTTATCTGTATTGTTTGCTTCAAATCCCTCGCCATACTCATACATACTTCCTTGGCTTTACATCTTGTAGGTATTTTGAGGAGGTATCGAAGCAGACATGGTTGATGAGGTAAATACACAAGCTATGCAAGTTAATGAGTATACTCTATGTATTTACATTCAAGTTAATATATATGTGTCATTACCCTCAGCTATTTTCGATTGAAATAACAAATTGAGCATCTTATGATGACTTGAATTTGATCTTAAAGGTTACTGTGAATATCTTGCATTGCAGGTAAAGACTAAGTGAAAGCTGAGAAAAACATAGATTCATTCCACCACACATAGGCTTATTTTCAGAGCTTTTATTTTGACATTCTAGGACATGGAAAAATCTTACTTTTACAAAACTAAAAATTTGTTTGATAAAAATGAAAACTGAATATCGGTTTGATAAAAATGGATGGATGGTAAAAATAATGATAGTAAAGAAAGTCTTCGATGCCTAAACTAGCTGAAGAATTGACTACAGATTATACCTTTATATCCTGTCAAATCATTGAAAATTTATCCTACGAGTTCTATACTTTTCTCATGCAACAATATGAAATCTTACCTAAACACTAAAACCACCATTCTCTTGTCAATATTTCCTCTTAAATCTCCTGTGTTTTCCATTTCCTTCAATTCTCATTTCTCAATGTCTTTCTGCATTGTTAGAAAAGATGGAGCAGTTCACTTCCTCGACTAATATAACATCTCTTTGGAAATGTATGCAAGAATAATCTTTATATAGCTCAAAATATTTGATAAGAATAAAATAATTGATAATTGCAATTTTGTTTTGGACTTTTTAAGTTTTCTAACTTTAGGTAAGATAATTTGGGTTATGACATTGTGTATTATGATAACCCTAATTTTAGTGCATATATTAAAACTTTCAAATCCTTCACTTTCAGATTTTAAGCTATTGCTAATTACATATAAAATAGTATAACTATTTTTCAAACTCTCGAGTCTAACCTTGCACTTACAACTCATTCTTCTTGGAAATCTAAGCATAAGACTATCATAGAGAGCATGAGACAATATGAACCTATACCCCAAAAAAGATCTATTGGAGCATAGTAAGAGAAAGACATGTAATCATGTTAATTAGAGAGCAACAACAAAATTTGGTTGTAATGAGATTTAAGAACACCTCTTATCATTATTCTTTCATTTAGTCATTTTTCCTCTACATTATTTGGTTACTATCTAACTCGATGGTTGCTTTAACTTCCTCTCCATGGTTGCTATAACTTCCTCCTTGTTTTCTTGTTATTTAGTTACTATCTGACTCCATGGTTGCTTTAACTTCCTCCTCTTTTTCTTGTGCAAGTATTTGTTATAATTGTTGGCTGGGACAATGAGTGCTTTGAGGTTTTATCTCACCTTGGCTTCGACCCAGGTGAGGATGTTTCCTCACGAAGGTCACTATTTCTCTATTTTGGGCATTTTCCTTTTGTGCTTTTTTTTTTATGAATAGGACCTTTACTATTAATTAAAAGTTATAAAGTACATATTCACAAAAAAAGGGGTCAGGGGAAAAAGTCACCCCGTGAGAGTCACACAGCCCAAGGCCGGAATCACAAAAAATAACTATTCATAAAAAAAAACCTCATGCAGCCAAAGTAGTGGCTGCAGAGGGAGGATCTTGATCATCATTATTACCCCACCCAGAGGCAGGGTTAGGGTTGGGGTTAGGAAGTGACCACCCATCATTATCTTCTTTATCTTTATCTTACACAATTTCACCATCCTCCACTCTGGGAGGCAAAATGGCCAAATCTAGGTGAGGAAACTTGTTAGAACCAGCAACAGGTAGAACACCAGGAGGCGGCAGATTCGAGCCTGAGGCACTACACCGCGGCTATGGAGAAGCCAAATGACCCTGCAAGGCACCTCTACTGGGAGAACGAGGATGAGCCTGAGAGTGGGAAGTGAAAGACCGCCTGCCAAAGGAGCGATGGCGGAGGTGAGGAGGGGTATTGCTAGCAAAAATAGGGTCTGGCGGCACGCAAGCAACAGTACAAGGGGCGTTGCCCCAGTGCTGCAAAATCTTCTGTAGATGTGCCACTTCAAGAGCCACCTTATCTGTTTGAAATTGTATATGAAGAAGCACATTATTACAGATACAAGCTTTAGAGTACATAGATATATTGGTATCAAGAGAGCTGTGAGCAAATAAAATAGCATTTATGTCTTTCCATAAAGTAAAAAGAATCTCCATCCTGAAAGCATGCCAGATTTGGGAAAATTGAAACTGGAAGAATCTCCCAATAGGACCATATGCCAGGAAAAAAACTCAGGCCTTAAAGGCCAAAATAAATCATGAATCTAGGCCCAATACTGTTGAGCTCTTCTGCATAACTAAAAGATATGCATTAAAGACTCTGGTAAGCCACAAAACAGACATTTAGGGTTGGGAAATCCCATTTGTTTGAGTCTATCACCCAACGGTAACCCTTGGAAGAGAACACACCAAGCAAAATGAGCAATTTTTGGCTTAGTGATAGTAGACCAAACTGTGAGAAATTTGTTCTATCAGGTACCATGAGATGAATGCAAATGCCATCGGTGGTTGAGGGTATCAACCATAGGAAGGTGAGGAACCCACCAAGAATAACCAAGCTTCGGCTTGTAATTGGGAAATGGTGTCGCTAGATACCACTTCCATTCTTTCCACCAAGGCCTGGAAGAATAAATGCCAAGCTTATGAAGTAATTGAGGAGGTATAGAAGAAACAAGAAGGTCAAAAGTCGAACAATCAGCCTAATTAAGATTAAATTTTATTTGCATATCTTCCCAAGAGCGGATATTGAAAGTAGCTCCAGAAAAGATGTCCTTAGGAGTGCGGATTCCACGCTTATGAAAGTGGAGAGCACTACAACCTGGCATTTTGGCAAGAGGCTGCCCTTGAATCTTGAAATGAGGCAACCACCAGATGTTATGCTGATTAAAGGATAGACCATCCCTAAAGCCATCTCTGGCCCAATGAAGCAAAGTTTTGAGGGCTTCCCAGGCTTTCCAGATACTTTTGACAACAAAGGAACCTTGAATTTGAACAGGCTTTTTCATGGTTAGGAGGGTTTGAAACCCAATCCATTTCCAAGCCGGCCTGTGCGAAGGAAAACAAGATGAAATGCAGTGTCTGAGGAGAATTTTCCAGGCTTCATCTCCTGTGATGGCTCTGATGACCCACTTGGCACATAGAGCAAGGCCCTATTTGTGAGTAGAAAGAAGCCCAAGCCCACCTGAAGCTTTAGGCAGACAACAATATTCTGAGGTGACTCTGTGGAAACCACGATGGTCAACACTAGAGGCCCATAAGAAATCCTAAAGAATATTTTCCAGCTTACCATAGGAAGCTTTTGAAGGAGCCCAGCATGAAGAATAAACATGTGTGGCAGCAAGAACCTTAGCGCATATCTAGAATATACCAGCCAAAGAAAGAGGCTTGGTAATCCAGTAAGCAAGTTTGGTTTCAACTTTGTTGAGAATAGCATTCCAGAGATCAACAGGGGAAGCTTGAAAAGAAAAAGGGATTCCCTAAAAGAAGAAAATTTCACCATGGGCAATCCACTTCTAGCCAAACTAAAGAATCGAGGGAGGCAGAGGAAGAAAGGATTGATGATAACACTGGGTCTTGTGTCACTGAATGGCAGAGCTAGAGGCTAAGAAAAAGGTATCAAGGCATTGAAGCGCAGCTTTAACGTTATCTTCTTCTTCCAGTAAAGTGAGGAATGAGTCATCTGCAAAGTGGCCATTGACAATTTGGGCAGGGGTGGAAGGCAAGGATATTCCTCTAACCCAGCCAGCAGAGATGGCATTAGCCAACAAGTATCCAAAGTCTTTCGTAGAAAGAACATACAAAGTAGGAGCAAGAGGACAACCCTGGTGAATGGAGTGGAATAAGCCAAAAGTGGTAGATTGATGACCATTGATGGTGATGCAATAAGAAGCATCCCTGAAGAGCATCATGATGGATTGAATAAATCTGGGTCCAAATCCTAGAGCTTGCAGCATAGCCAAGCTAAATGACCAATCAATTTGGTCATAGGCTTTAGCAAAGTCTATTTTCAGAAAAAGAGCTTGTTGATGGGAAGTGTGAGCCCACTCCATGCCTTCCCAGACAACAATAATGTTATCAAGGATAAATCTAGATTTGATGAATCCAGTTTGTTCTGGTCGAACAATTAAGGGTATAAGATGCTGAATTTTAAGAGCAAGAGCTTTGGCAATGATTTTGTAAGAAACATTCAACAGGGTTATTGGCCTCCAATTACATATGTCTTCAGGATCTCCAGTCTTGGAAATAAATTTGATATTACCTTTGTTAATGATATCGCCCAAGGTTTCAGAGTGAAAATCCTCTAGGTAGATTTGAAATATAACTAAATATTTTATCTAGTATTTTATTGGCTACTTTGTATGTGATAAGTATTGTTGACAAACATGGATGTAATCTAATATATTTAAAGTTACTTACTTTATATTATGGCGTAATAATTCCAAATTTTAGGAACATTTATTTCATTAATAGTAGATTTAGTGACTAATATAATTTAGTTGGTGGTGATTTCAATAATAAAATATTTATGGAAATAGTATAGCTTTTTTTTTATGTGACAAGTTTTATGAAATTTGAAATTTAGTGTATTTATGATAGTTTTTTCTAAAAATAATTATTTTAGTGTGCAACTAGGTAAACGTATTTATTATTTAAAAATTTGGAGTATGATATTCTAAAAATCATATATTGTTAGTTGTGACTTTAAGGTTGTTAATGTTATTTATTATTACTTACAAATGAATAAAAAATGTGCATTTTGCATAGCTGTGAGTATAATCTTCTTGGGGATTTTTTAAACATTTCAACAAAGATAAAATTATGTGGGATGTATTTTCTATAGAGGTTATATATGATACTGTGCGACACACTATTGTGAAATATGGAAATATATTTACTCTATGTTTATGGATGGAGAAAGTTGAAATAGATAATAACTCTTTACTATGTTTGAAAGTCAAGAATGGGTGGAAAGTTAAAATAAATAATAACCCTACGATATATTTAAGCATCTAGAAATAACTATTGATGGTAGTAAAATAAGTTGGGAGTGGTTCACATGAAACTTCTAAATTGAAGATTTCAAATGGTGAGAAAAGAGGTAGTACCTGTAGACACCCTAAAATGGACAGGCTTGCGACTTTACATTAAAAACACTAATTTTCATCTATTAATTAATGGTTTTTTATTCATTAATTAATCATCTATTTTCTTCTAAATTCATTTCCCAAATCATCGAATCCAATTCTCAAAATTAATTAAACAATTAATTTTATTTAATTAAATAGCTTTAATTGATTAATTATCATTAAATTAATTAATTAAACTCAATTTCCTATAGTTTAAATTCAAATAATTAAACTTACTAATTAAATTCTTCTAATTAAATTAATTTAATTTCATCAAATAAAGCAATTATTTATCAAAAAAAATTCAATTATCTCACATGTTGAAAACAATTAATAAATAAATGAATTAAATACTCATTTATCTTCAAAGAGATAACTCCAATTACATCACATGGGTTACTCCACCCATCTCTCCAATCCACATGGGT
>MU226504.1:4492809-4531110 GCA_018584345.1 Thuja plicata | reverse complement strand
ACTCATTCACATGTATTTAACATACATACTTATATGAAATGACTAAAATGAACATGTATATATGTAATGTCTAAAATATGAAATAACTCATTCACATGTATTTAACATACATACATATATGAAATGATGAAAATGAACATGTATATATGTAATATCTAAAATATGAAATAACTCATTCACATGTATAAGATACATACATATATGAAATGACAAAAATGAACATGTATATATGTAATGTCTAAAATATGAAATAACATACCAACATATAACATGCAAACGTATAGGTCTAAAATAACATGTAGATGAAATGTCTAGAATATATATGTGTCTGAAATAGCATGTATGTATATGAAATATCTACAATATATCTGTGAAACATGAAATATGTAAAGTAGGATATGTGCTCAACTAGGACCATGTCATAATCTGTGACCTAATGATGGTCCACCTTTACCTGATCTCTGTGTGCAATAAAATAAATATATGTCATGCATACACACATGTATAATAAACTAAATACTTATGATCATAGAAGAATTAAGTTTGAAAAAACATATAAATCTACCTATCTGTCATGATGCATAGGATCGCTAGGAGTCTGTAAATCTCCATATCCATGCTCCATACTATCCAAAATACTCTAGAGAACACACACACACACACACACATATATACACACACACACACATATATGTACATATATATGTGTGTGTGTGTGTATCTATATATATATATATATATATATATATATATATATATATATATATATATATATCAAAATTTTAATTCAAATTATTTGTCATTTACATGTGTATGTTTTATAAATACATCAAATTTTAAATAAATATATACTGTAGCAATGTGTAATGCTCTCCCAATATCACTCAACTCTGAATCATGTAAGTCTACATCATCAGGATCAATCTCCACATGTAAGGACACCTTTGAGGGATCAATCTGGTCATCTATAAGAAAGGTGGTAAAAAGTAGATGAACTGGATGTGATGAAGTGGATTGGGTAGACTTGTGAGGTGAATCCTCGTCAACTGCAGTCTCCTAAGGAGTTGTAGGTGGTGTAGGAATATCCTCATGTCTCTGTGCACCCTGAGAACCTGATCTAATAGATCTACTGAGAATGGTGGGGATAAATGTTGGGACATCCTTGAGAGGAACCCCGCTGATAATCTGCATAGCTTGATATGCGCAAATTATATCACTAGCTAAATATGCGCTCGTAAGATGCAACTGGTCCAAATATGATATAGCTGTAACCTCAAAGGGAGATGGTATATCTAGTATATGGTATGGATCATCACTAGAGGATGCATCCTATGTAGGTGGAGGAATGCCAGAACAGGAATGCAACATGTATCTCCCTAAATAATCAAATGACATCTCATGAACCTGTTTCACGATACTCGTGATACTAGAAAATACATCTATCCTAATCTTGTCATCAGGTACAGTCTGTCCTACAACTGCCATTTCCAAACCTTTTGGTATGACCAAAAGGTTTGGACCCACCTTTTCCCTCTTATTAGTGGGTACTGAGGCATTAGGCCCTCTGAATCTATCTAATAATCTCCCCCTCCCCTACCCAGCATGACCCAAAAAATCTATGTAATCAACTTCATGATGCAAATGAAATTTTGCAAACAATTGTTTGCAAAAATATAGTGGAAGCTCATCCTTCTAGGGCCACCTATGATGAGAAGAAAACCATCGAGAACATATAAACGATGCAACAAGGTCCTCCTGACACCGAGTAGTCATATAACCTCTGACCTTCTCTCTATCTCAATAATGAGGAAACATGGTCTTCACCATAGCGGTGGAGACCTCTGAATCAACCTCTCTATACCTCACAACGCTAGTAACACTGCGGGAGAGAGAAGTATAGAATATATCAATAGATATACTATCATAAGGGTTGTATGATTGAACTATGTCAATCATACAAACCAGGTCCTCTCTAATGACCTTCACCCTCTCCCTATTAGGGAGGGTGGTGGATGATTGGATCCCCTGATCAAGAACCTCAATAGCTCATGTCAATCGAGCTATGGTACTAGCGAATAAATTCTCACTACCCTCTCTAGAATAAGTAGATCTACGAGAAGAGCAGTCACTACCACCCCCTTATACACTAGCATCTCTAGAATCTACAGGTGATCCCCCTCTACCCGATGCCATGTGATAGAAAAAATAGATGTATATGCTTGAAAGTATAAAGAAGAATATATGTCTAGATCTCTGCACATGTACATGGTCCAATTCTAATTTAATTATATATTTTTAAACACATGTGTTACAAATAAATAAACTAGAAAACACTTGAATGCATATACATTTAAAATAAAAGAGATTTAAAATCATATATACATACATGTGCACATATTTTCTAACGAAAATAGGTTTTGAGTTATGGATCAATTTTTTCTCTAGGTTTACAACTAGCCTAATTGAATGTAAATTAATGTTTCATGTTTAGGTTTAGGGATCAACTTGGTTTATTTCTCAATTAGGTTTAGGGTTAATGTTTTCATGGTTAGCCTGTTCATGTTTGTTTCTAGTGTTCTAGTTAAAGGTCAAGGTTCATGTGTTGGTTAAACATGTTAGGGTTTATGTTGGTTTCTAGTGCGTGCTCTAGTTGAAGGTTAGGGTTCATGTTGGTTGAACATGTTATGGTTAATTTCTCAATTGGGTTTAAGGATCTACTTTTAAATTAGGTTTACGTGGTTAGGGTTAATATATGTTTGTTTAGTGTTAGGGTCTATGTTGGTTAACATGTTCCGGTTTCATGTTAGTTTCAAGATAATGCCATGTCACATGATAGATAAAATAGAAAAAAAACACTTGAATACATGTATGTTTGAAATAAAAATTCAATTTAGCATGTTAAGGTTTATGTTGATTTATGTTTCAGTTTCATGTGTTGGTTTCATGTTAGGTTTGTGTTAGGGATCAATATGGTCAGGGTTTCATGTTAGGGTTCATGTTAAGGTTTATGTTAAAATTCATGTTTCAGTTTCATGTTAGGGTTCAAGATGTTGGTTTCATATTAGGGTTTCACATGTTAGGGTACAATGTTATGTTTAATACATGAACATTGTAATACTAATGTTTTCTAATGTATTATCATTCATTTTCCTAATATTTTGTAACATTTTGCTAAGGTTTTCTTAGGGTTCATGTTAGGTTTCAATATGGTTAGGTTTCATGTTAGGGTTCAATATGGTTAATGTTTCATGTTAGGGTTAATGTTAGAGTTTAAGTTGATTTATGTTTCAGCTTCATGTTAGGGTTAATTTGTTAGAGTTTATGTTGATTTATGTTTTAGTTTCATGTTAGGGTTAATTTTTTAGAGTTTATGTTGATTTATGTTTCAGTTTCATGTTTGTTTTATGTTTTGTAATATTTTCCTAATGTTTTGAAACATATGTAATAAAAATAATTTATTTAACTAAATAACATTTTCCTAATGTTTTGTAGCATTTTCCTAATGTTTTGAAGCATTTTCCTAATGTAACAATTTCCTAATGTTTTGTAACACTTTCCTACTATTTTGTAACATTTTCCTACTGTTTTGTAATATTTTCCTACTATTTTGAAACATTTGTAATAAAACTAAATTAATTAACTAACTAACATATAATCTTAACTTAAAAAAATTTTAAATCTACATAAAACAATATTTTCTATTTTATAAAATTAAAAATAACAAAATTAAAAAAAAAAACATCAAATAATAGTGCAACTAAATTAATTTAAACAAAGAAAACTTCAAAAAAAATTAAAAAAAAAAACCAACCTATTTTCGGCCAAAGTACTATTCCGCTCCGCAATTCTCGAAAGGCACCCAGTGCAAATGAGCTGCTCAAACCAAATTTTGGGGTATATATAAGTTTTATGGGTTTTGGCCAAAATAGTTTCAATCGGACCAGTTTCGATCAGATTCCATCTACCACATCAACGCCACATGGTGCCACATGTGTGCCATGTATGTACAGCCAGACATGTTTGGGCTGAAATAGGTCCAACCGAAACTACAAAAATAGTCCTCAAGTGTGACATAGCTCTGTACTTTTACCCATGTCCATGTTCGTCGACATGTCAATGGTTGTCGTAATTCCAACCAACATGGGAATGGGTTAAAGAAACAAAATTTTCCTTCTATCAACCAACCAAAAAAAACCATTTTATAGCTTGGTTGGTAATGTTGGTCTAAAAATAGGCTCAAACGTACGTGTGGGGGCACCGCAACCATTTACAACAGAACTAAAGATAAAGCATTAAAGCCCCAAAAAATACCAAGCCACAAAAACCACTGACACCCAACAAAAAATCTAGCATCAACCCCAAACAGAGCCAACCCAATAAACCAAGACAACCCCAAAAGACACCTAGCATAAAACAAAAAACCAAAGGCCACCTACAACATGTCTTCAATAAATTTTCCTACCTCTACCCTGATTTCAGATATTTTCTTCACTATCTCACGTAAAACAGAGACATCATTAGAAACAAAAGGTTCCTTCTTATTCAGACTCACCCTGGTGCACTTCCCCAGACTAGGAGTTGTAGCATCATTATCATCAGAGTCCTTGTACAAATTCACAATGGATTTTGAGGGGTCATTCCCTTTAAGATAGATGACTAGGGCATCCATACTTTTAGCCGTAGTAGTCATACCCTCATAGAAAGCCATGTGGGTTTTCCTCAGAGTATTAGTGATCTTTTTCACCTTCTTGACCATCTCAGTGATCTTCTACTCCAATTTTTTGAGCCTCCCCTTCTTTTTTTTTCCCTATCTTCAGACTTATTAATCTTTTCTTTCAGCTCCTCATTAGTGGTCACTAAATCCTTGATTTGCTGGAAGACCTAGCTATCATACTTCAGGGCATTTTTTGACACAGTTAAAGCCAAATAGAATTTAGAATCATCAAAGGAGTAAGGGTTTTTCAAATTCAAATTCACCAAAGTAGGGGATCCCTTTCTTGATGGCTGGTTGTTCTATTCCATGGGGTCATCATAGTTAACCAGATTAACAGTGTGATACCCTTAACCCAAAATACCAGCAATCGTACGGGAAGGAGGATCCTTAGCCACACTCAACTTCAGAGTCTTCTCACACTAATTCTCAGAATTTTTGAAGAGATTCGGTGACCCAAGCTCGGTAGTAAACACCCTTTTCTGATCATACTATAGCTTATTAGAACCAAGATTCACTTGGATATCAATTTCCTGCTCCATGACCTCATTAATCTCCATATCATATCCCTCCTCTTCACCCCTCTCATCCTTCTCTTTCTCATACTCCTCTCCCTTCTTCTTCTTTGAGGCCTCTTCCTTTTCCTCATTATCCCTTTTTGCAGAATAATCCCCACTTTCATCCTCCTCCTCAACAGTATCCATTCTCGTGTCTTCAGCCTTATTAAATTCCTTACCAATTTTCACATTAGGTCAGGATGACCCAAACTTTCCCCATCCCCACTAGGAAATTTATGTTTCCCCTTCATCGGCGATAAGAGAAACTTCTTATTTTTATTCATCACCAAAATATTACAATGCTCATAGATAAGTAAAATGAGACCACTGTGAAGAACTGGGGAGCTAACCTTGTTCATGTGTTTGTTGAGGCTATCCATCAATGAGAAATACATATAGTAAGGTAGTGAAACCCTCCTTTTATGCCTTAAGTGGTTTAGGAGAACAAAGTGGTAGGTGTGAGCTCTCGTAAACCTCCTACTAACCATAACATACTCCACCATAAAAGTGAGAACATACTTCCACAACTCTTTAATCTTTTATGTGTCATTGTAGACACCCTAAAATGGATAGGCTTGTGACTTGACATTAAAAACACTAATTTTCATCCATTAATTAATGGTTTTTTAGTCATTAATTAATCATCTTTTTTTTTCTAAATTCATTTCCCAAATCATCTAATCAAATTCTCAAAATTAATTAAATAATTAATTTTATTTAATTAATTAACCTTAATTGATTAATTTCCATTAATTAATTAAATTCAATTTTATAAAGTTTAAATTGAAATATTTAAACTTACTAATTAAATTCTTCCAATTAATTTAATTTCATTCAAGTAATGCAATTCAAAATAAAAAAGAATTCAATTATCTCACATGTTGAAAATTTTAAATTCAAAAATGAATTAAATATTCATTTATCTTAAAAGAGATAACTTTAATTAGATTAGATGGGTTACTCCACCCACCTCTTCAATTCACATGGGTTTCTCCACCCACCTCTTCAGTTCTAAAAGGTAACTCAAAATTAGCTCTTCAGTTAACCAAACTCTATCTCCCCTCTCTTAGTTGAAGAGGTGGAGTTTACTGATGGCTTCTCCAATTCCCTTTGATCTCAATCGTTCATCTTCCTATCTCTGGAATTAATCTCAACCATTCTTTTCATTCTCAATCCCTATATAACATAACCCTTCATAACCATTTGAAGGACCAGGATTTCAAGCTCACATGCACCATTACTCTGTCACATTGGTTCAAGCTTCAAGCCATCTTGCAATCACAAAGCAATTCAATATCATATTTTTGACGCTTCCAAGTCATAGACATTGCCCACACCAATACCGAGCATCAAAAAAAAAATTCAGAAGGAGTAGAGAGAGAGATAATAGAAGCCTCAAGCAATTGCATTTGCATTCATTTGTTTTCCTCTTACTTTCTTGGACATTTTATTGATTCATAGTTTTGTTATTAGTAGATTGTTTCTTATCGATTCCCCCCATTGCAAATCCGTGCTAGTAACCCCATCATTGATTCAAGAGTGTTATATATTTTGATCCATTGTGTACATTTTGGTCAACCTAACATGAATCAAACAACCCAAATATCACTTGTAGATGATAGACAAAACCTTCTGGCCACGGTCGTACAGTTTTAGTGAAGGAATTATATTTTGCCATTAATATACTTAGAGAAAAACATGATCTGCACCATCGGTTTAGTCTAAACCAATATACAGGTCACAACACTATCCAACACTAAGGTTAGCCGATGAACACTATCAAAGTGTTACCCGATGAAGAAAAAAAAATCACTGAAGTTGTATTTATAACTTCTTGATTTGTTTTTTAATCCATTATGTGCGGAAAAGCAATGTAATATTTATTGTTTTAATTCATTTTACTGTTTTAAAACATGAAAACTAAAGATCAAGGTAAATTTGTAAACCTTGGATCTGAGAGTTAACATTGAAAATCATGAGTTCCAAGATAGGTCAAGAAACTTGTATAAATAGGTGTTCGACCCATTCAAAACTATTGTTGTTCAATGAAGGAAGTAGCCACAAAGAGAAACTAAAGACCAGACAGAGAATTCATGTAGAAGAACACAAACAGATTCAAATCAATTTTCAAGAAAAAAACAGAGGTTACCAACAAGAAGAGAAAAGGTATTCATCAATCACTTAAGGTGATATCATTATTGTAAAATCTTTAATGGATCTGTAAATCAGCAATAGTAGATTGCATATAGTCAGGTCAACATTTGTACTCATTCTAACAAGTGTAGTACACCAATCAAATCCTTTCAAGAAAGGTGGGCTTAACCATCCTATTGTAAATCTCATAACTAAGTGCACACTCAAATCAATGTTGCTAAAGCTCTTAATAGAGTAGATCTTAACAGGTCCCCACCTCAATACTCCTAACAGGGTAGATCATCAAAAGTGATCAAATTGTAAGTCTTAACCGGCTCCCTTCCATTCTACAAATAGTGAAGTTTTGTGGGTGTCATCCCCACCATAGTTTTTACTTTCTAACAGGAGTTTTCTGCAATATCATATCTTGTGTTCTGTGTTTGTTAATTTCAGGAATGTTTCTATGGATGATTGTAAAGATTGTTAACAAACAATGTCTACATAAGAAAGAATAACAGTAATGTTTGGTAAATCATAATTGAATGATCACTAATGATAAATTGGATAAAGTGTTAAAAGTTTTAGAGGTACTGATTCACCCCTCCCCTCTTAGTACTACTTCCCATTGACTCCAACAATTGGTATTAGAGCTAAGTATCTTCTTGAAAAGCTTAAAAGCTTAAGAGCAAAGATCTAACAATGGAGAAGTATAAAATTGATAAGAATATTGAGAAAAAAAAGCTTGAGATACATATGTTCTACGAATAGTATAAAGAAGCTAGAATCAAGATGAAAGAGTTGTTGAATGAAAGAAAAGGCATGCTTACTAGGAACAATGATTTAGACTATCAAGAAGAAGAGATTCCATATTTCTTTAAATCTTCAGGATCAAATGCAAGTAATGTATTAGATACATCAGAATAGAACATCACAAATCTAAAGGAAATCAACCTACGTCTGATAGAGAAAATAAAGATGCTACATATCGGTCAAGAGACCCAGATGGTAAGAATGATTGATGCGATGAGTTCTGCCAGACAAGCTGAAATAGAAAGAACACTGGATATTGATGATAGGAGGAAGATCATAGAGAAACTACAAGAAAAAGAAATGGAAATTCAAAGACATGTTGAGCATCACCATGATCTCACAAATCAGATTATCCTTATGAGTCAAGAAGAAAAAAGAATAAATGTGAAACTCATTGAGAGAATACAGATTATCGGTGAACTGAGAGAAGAAAATGAAAAGCTAAAGCATGAGGTTAGAATTCAGCAACAACATAATGAGATTATCAAAAAGGCTGAAGAAAGTAATAAACAAATGGATGACTTTCTTGAAGGACAATGAAGAGTCATCAACAATAGCGGTATAGGCTTTATAGAAAAAGGAGAAACATCAAGACCAAAGAATGTCTATGAAAATCCAAGACCAAGAAAGACAACATGCAAGCACTATGGAAAGAAAGGGCACACATGAAATGCATGCATAGGTAAAATGAAAGGTACTCCTAAATCTAAATTTACATCTTCATTCATAGGATTTTGTTATAAATGTAATAAGAAAGGACATAAGACTTATGAATGCAAGAGCAAGATAAAAAAGCCAAAGAAGGAAACCTACATGGAAAAATATTTTCCTACATGCAAGATGAATGGGAACACACATGAAGAATGCTGGAAAAAGAAAAGACAAGCATGGAAGCCAAAAGGTAAAGAAGTCCCTTATCAACCAAAGAGAATCAGTAATAAATATGTATGGGATTACAACACCTAGACAAACTGTACAACATGTGGTAGATATGGTCACATTGCTTCAAATTGCATGAGAGCATGGACCAAAAGTTCTAGAGGCTGGTCAAACCTTAGAATGGCATGCTTACACTATCATAAATTTGGTCATCTCGAGAAACATTGCAAAGATAGATTGATAGACACAAGCATACATCCCAATGGTAACACCATTGAAGATATCCGGAGGGTAAGAGACAAAAATGTGGATAAAATCTTCAAGCAATGATGAAGCTGGACCTAGCAATGAAAATGGTGACACCCCATCCAATGGATCCAGTGACACAACCAGCCCCACTTGAGCTGAACAAGTAAGTATGGAACTGCACTATACCAAGTTATATTTTCATTAGTTCCATTATATAAAAATATATATAGTCAAAATCTGCATAAATCAAAGATGCATATTACTTTACTTGTTACCAATCTAAGAATACAACACCATCAGTAAGCACTTACCAAAAATCATCGGTGAACACAATAATGAGTTGTTGACACTTACTGGAAATTGTCAGTCAACTAGTAAAAGTGGTAAACTACCAATGTATCCTGATGACTGTCGGTAAGAAAGAAAAATTCAAAAGTCAACATGACAGAATACTGATATCCATATGTAAAATCAAAGTGGTTGACAACTACCATAAGCATCATGTCTACACTGATGATGATTTGAAATATCTTCCCGACAAAATCTATCTTCACAACCTAACGAGTTGGTGAGAATTTATTGCAAAGAATTAGGTCAAAAATTCTATAAATAGTCGACAGAATAACTTCATTTATCACCCACGATTTGAAGAGAAAAATAGAGTGACATCAAAGAGATTCAAAAGAAGAAAGAAGAAGTGTCTATAGATTGATTCGGCACATAGGGAATATATTCTTCATCACATTCATGAATTGAAGTAAGTAACAAGGGAACTGAAAGATCTCTATCATTGTTTTGTCAAGAAAGCCCTAATTTTGAAGAAAACCCTAAATTCTTGAAAAACAATGGAAACCACTTCAAGAACTGCTAAGTTAAAGAATGAAAAGAAGAATGTGGTGAAACTGATCAAGAACAACACATGTGTAGAACCTAAATACAAAAATTTTCCAGAGATTGCATCGAAACCAAATGAAGCCGATGCATTTTCAAAAATCTTGCCTAGGGTTTTTCTCATAGATGACGTTAGGTCTTACATTCACTGCAAGATTGCAGAGATAGGTGATTTGGAAATGGATGAAGCTTATAAGAAGCTATGTGATGTCAAAGGAAAACTGAAAGAAGAAATTAAACACTTGGAGGTCAAAGGGTTAACTAATGCCCTACATTTCCCAAGGGAATTGAAGACAGAGTGGATTATGATAGTCTTGAGTAGGATGCATGACAACAAACTATGGCTAGACCAACCCAAGCAAATATCAAGGGATGTTCTTCATGTTGTCACTGGTTATCCAATAATTGACAAATGTAGGGCACACAAACATCCATCCATGAAGGAAGTTACAAAACTTACTAATGCAGAAGGAGACAAGAAAGGTCTCAAAGTGAACACTATCACTGACGACGAGTTGAAATTTGGTGCATGTGTTATTGGTTACAAAATCTCCCAGGTTAGCAGACTAAACAAAATTTCTACAACAGCAGTAAGCACAGCTTACAAGATTGTAACTAATGGAATTCAAATGGATCTATGTGAGATCCTACTGAAACAACTTGATGAGAATATGATAAAGATCAGATCTACAAAGAGAAACACATGTAAGTTTGGTTCACTTATTATGTGTACATTTTTCTATTTTCAAGAATATTTTCCTTCAGTAGGAAAAGTTGTATGGGACTCTACCAAACCGGTAACCCTACAAATTAGTGAATTGATTAAGTCACTAGGAGAAAATTTTGAGTCTATAATGTCTACATACTTCCTTGAGTTCAAGGAAAAGATGATGGAATGAACTAGAATTCCTGAGCAACTAGTTGAGAAACACAGGGATGAAATATGTTTCATGGCAGATACAGGCTTCACACACATCAAACCGGTTGTACCAAGAACTGCTTGGTTATCATCATTAGACTATGAGATCAATATTGATCTAGCTACTAGTGCAATTGAGGTACTACTCAATGAGCCCATTGATAAGAAAAAACCAAGGTTTGGTACATATGAAGAGGCCAAATCTAAGATAAAACATGGCCTAAAAGTCAAAAAGACTATAAACAAGAAAGATAAAATGATAAAGAATCTCAAGAGGATTCTATTAGTCACAGAGGAGGAAGAACAGGATCAGCAAGAAGAAACCGATGAACAACATACCTTCAATGAAACACTAAAGGAAAAGGAATCAGATATAGAGGGCAATGAATCTGATGCACGTCCATCTCCACCTCCTGCTAAGAAACAAAGGACAAGAAATCAGACTATTGCAATGGATACAACACCACTTAAGAAAGGTCAAGTAAGGACCTATATAAGGAAGCAACTAGAAAAAAGAGCAAGACAACAACCTATCAAATCCACACCACCAAAGAAAAGAAAAAGGTTTGTTAGGACACAGGCTAATTTGGATGACACCAAAGATGATGAACCGAATGTAGTTAAGAAGAACTTCAGAAACCAAATGGTAGATGAAGCTTCCAAATCAATTACTACCCATGGTACAATGACTAATAAAAAGATCAGGCGGTGGGATACACTAAATCTAGAAGATCATAATAAGATACAGGATGTAGTCATCAAATCAATGCTTAAAAACATGTATGCCCCTACTAAATTTGTAAGTCAAATACCTAAGGAGCTAGGCAAAAAGATATACCAACAATGGTCATATGCCTTACAAATGGAAAGAGAAGCAAGAGAAATAATTATTCTAAGATTGATGCCTCCTAAATCCAAGTTTGAAGAAATACAAGAAGTACTAAAGAAACACTCAAGTAAATTTGTAGCCAAAATAAGGGCTTACAAAGTACTAGAGAGCAAGTTTATATAACTTGATTCGATGATAGAGACAAAATTGAGACATCTCCTAGATCTACTAGTAGAATCAACAAGTGTTGAGAAGCAATTACTTCTCACAAACACACCTCATAGAGAGGAGTTAGATAATGCAAGTCCTCAGCATATTGCTCTGGACAATCAGGAGAGTGATGATGAGCCTAGTAAGTTGAATATAGGCATGGATGACATTGTCCAAGATATCACTCACTATGACTCCGACAATGATCCCAAGAAGAAAGATGATGTGATATTTATCACACTCAGGGATCAACAAAGTCATCAAGCATTGAAAATATCAGATGATAAGATAATTGATATTACAGATGAAGAAGTGCAAGACACTTCAATCATGCACTCAAAAGTTCAAGACCCTGCAGAATCCATACAGAAAGATGAGAATGTCACTACTGACAAGGACATTATCGATGAGTAGGACATCAATATTGACAATGCCCAAGTAGAAACACAAAGTAACATGCTTGTCCTAATGAAGGAAATAAACATACTAGAGGGAAATGAAGGATCAACTGAAAAGTAAATAAGCACACCCATGGACAAGGGTGAAGGAGAAGGAAAAGAAACTACAGATACACTTATAGAGCAAGCTGCAACCAATGATTAGAAGGATACTAATCAGAACAAGGAAGGAACTCAAAAATAAATAAGGGACAAGTCTTCAGAGAAAGGTGAAGAAGGAAAGAAGGATGAGATTGAAAATAAATCAGGAGCACATTCTATAGAAACACCCAAGGTAAATGAAGAGACGTCTTCACATAACCAAAAGGTGCAAACTGAGTAGAAAAAACAAGATGCTTCATTAACAAAACCTTCACCAAGCAACTCAAAGTGCACAAATGAATTAGCTTTAGTAGTTCATACACCTGCATCCCCTAAGATCTCAAAGAAGAAGAAAGGAAAGAACAAAAATTCAGTAACTCTAGATGAAATAATTGAGATTCCAGTTTGTGATCCAAGAACATTGTATCCTACAGCATTAACAAAATATGCAAAGCTCTGTGAGATGAAAGCCACTCAAGACAAGGTGAAACAAGTAGAAAAAGAGGCCAAGGTACTTGAAGTAGCAAGAGATATACTTCAAAAAATTGTACCAGACAAAGACATTGATCAAAAAATTCCAATAATTGATCAACTGGTAACACTCATAGATGCAATAACATCTCAGAATACCGATGCTGATAAAACTATGGAAGAGAGACTTGAGAAAAAGTATGAATTCAAGCTCACAAAGAAGATAAGCCAGGAAGTGGCACTCAAAAAGGTCAAGCTATCTGAATTGGTAAGTGCAATTGAACCACTTTTATCAGAAGCTATTACCTTAATTAAGAAATTGTGCACCTTAGATCAACTCACTAAGGAATATACAGACAAGATAGCAAAAATAGATTCTGATCTTCAGTACAGTGCACAAAGTCTAGCCAACACAAAAAAAGCACTTAAATTGCACAAATAGCAAATAATATAGGCTACGAAGCAGAGACAGGACATTCAATTTGTAGAAATGAAATATAGAGATGAAGTCAATGAGCTGCAAGTTAAGCTCTTACCAACACTTACACTGCTGCAAAAAAATATGACACAGGCAAGTACACTGATTGCCACCCTTGAAATGTCTGACCTAGATAGCATTTTTGATATGCACACAAGACTCGAGCTGCAACATATGGCACTTGAAAAATTGAAAGAACAATGGGAGAAACTACTAGAAGATATAAAACTTACCCATTCTAATGTTTTTGGCATATTGTAAGTTACACATCTTTGTCACACTTTTTTTTGACATTTTGTAAGTTGTACATTTTTGTCATCAGTATAAAAGAAAGGGGGAATTTGATATGTACATCACCTCAATTAAAAGGAGGATATAATGTAAAGTGGAAGAAAAAAGAGGGAAAATAATGTACATACAACAATCAAATAGTATACATGTACATATATATACACTATACCGATGCACGTAGAAAGGGGGTGTCATGTTATGACAATGAAATAAACATGGTGTAATAATTTCAGTATTATGCACATATCAGTTTTTTTTATACTAATGTCAAAGGGGGATATTAAAGGCATTATATTCTACCATTATTATACTTAGAGAAAAACATGATCTACACCATTGGTTTAGTCTAAACTGATAGACAGGGCACAACACTATCCAACACTACAGTTACCCGACGAACACTGTCAAAGTGTTACCTGATGACAAAAAGAGAAGGATACCCGACGAAGTATCAACAGTGCTACCCGATGAATAGAAAAGAGAGGAACCTGACAGATATAGGGAATCTGATGAACAGTTCAGTTAAGGAATTTCGATAGATTGTGAGTTCAAACCGACAGCTAAGAACCGACAGTCAGTTACATCCTGCAAAAAGTGGATTTGCCTTTCCACGTCAGATAAACCACTGAAGTTGTATTTATAACTTCTTTATTTGTTCTTTAATCCATTATGTGTAGAGGAAGCAATGTAATCTTTATTGTTTTAATTTGTTTTACTATTTTAAAACATGCAAACTAAAGATCAAGGTCAAGTTGTAAACCTTGGATCTGAGAGTTAACATTGAAAATCATGAATTCCAAGATAGGTCAAGAAACTTGTATAAATAGGTGCTCAACCCATTCAAAACTATTTTTGTTCAATGAAGAAAGTAGCCACAGAGAGCAATTAAAGACCAGATAGAGAATTCATGCAGAAGAACACAAATAGATTCAAATCAATTTTCAAGAAAAAAACAGAGGCTACTGACAAGTAGAGAAATGGTATTCATCAATCACTTAAGGTGATATCATTATTGTAAAAGATTTTATGGATCTATAAATTAGCAATAGTAGATTGTATACAATCAGGCCAACATTTGTACTCATTCTAAAAATTGTAGTACGCCAATGAAATCCTTTCAAGAAAGGTGGGCTTAACCATCCTATTGTAAATCTCATAACTGAGTGCACACTCAAATCAGTGTTGCTAAAGCTCTTAACAGAGTAGATATTAATAGGTCTCCACCTCAATACTCCTAACAGGGTAGATCATTAGAAGTGATCAAATTGTAAGTCTTAACCGGCTCCCTTCCATTCTGCAGATAGTGAAGTTTTGTGGGTGCCATCCCCACCGCAGTTTTTACTTCCTAACAGGAGGTTTCTGCGATATCATATCTTGTGTTATGTGTTTGTTAATTTCATGAATTTTTCTATGGATGATTGTAAATATTGTTAACAAACAATGTCTACATAAGAAAGAATAATAGTAATGGTTGGTAAATCAAAATTGAATGATCACTAATGATAAATTGGGTAAAGTGTTAAAAGTTTTAGAGGTACTGATTCACCCATCCCCTCTTAGTACTACTTCCCACTGAGTCCAACATTCAAATCCTTTTTTCATGTTTTTTTTTATAAACGTGTAATTTCACAATCGTTGGTATTTTACCATAATTGATGAAAGATTTTTGCAATCATCTATTTTATTACCCCGATCGCTGTAAGGGTTTCACAGAATTTTTATGTTGTTATTCACAATTCTATTTTCTTTCTCAGTGCCACAATTTCCCAATCTATATTACAATCACTACTAGTTTACCACAAGTGTGTAGAGTTTTCCACAATCAACCGATCTATGCCGCAATCAACAGTGCTTTTCTGCAATCAAAAGTGTTTTACCGCAATCGATGACACTTTATTGTAATCAATAGTTCTTTGCCATAATTGACAATGCTTTACAGTAATTGATAGAATTATGCCATATCTGATATAATTTCTCTATTTTTCTATTTAAAACCTGACTTTTTCTTCATAACTATGCCGGACTTGACCAATCACTAAGCACAGAGGAAAGTAGGCCATTGTGAGTATCAATTGTTTCAAAGGCACTTCTCAATTGCATGTATTTTGATTGCAACATTTTATGCTACTAACTTATCATTTCATCTTGTGGCGTAGAAATAGATTTAACAAAGAAACTTAAAAATCATTCACTCATCATTTTTGGTGCTTTAAAAAGAACATTGTATGCTAAACATCGCTACCGCAGATTTACATATTGGTGCTTAAAATTGATGTGGAGGTTAAGAATTAAACAAAGGAAGACAAATATTTCCAATTTGGGGCATTAAAATTGAACAAGCAATCAAACACCTAATTTTTGGCTTAAAATTGAACACTTGTGCTTGTATGGTGGTGTAGCTTAGTTCACATTTCAACTTTGGGGTTTAATCGATTAACCTTGTGTCTCAAGTTTTTGGTGCACTTGAACAATCTGTTAGATTAAACACCTTTATAATTTTTAGAAAGGCCTGTCTGGGGAATTCGGTTCTTCCTTAGAGAATGACCTTAAACCTGTAATCCTTCTGATCAGTATATAAACAAGATGCGAACCAAAGTTTCATTTTATATCTAGCCAAGATCGAGCGAGGTGTGTTGATGATAGTCTAGATCGGGTGAATATCCCTAAGGAACCAGAGTGGTCAACTAGGGTCTTAAGTGAGTCACATATGTACAAACCAATTAGATAGACACCACAGACCCTACTAGAACCTTGTTAAAATAGAGGCCAACCTGATTCACCCCCAAACGGATACCTTAGTATAGTGAAAAGGGTTTGAAAGTTTCACCCAAGATTCCCAACATGTATGTTCCAAGGTATTTATTTAGTGAAAGAGATCTTCATCATCACAGAAACAATACCTAGCAATGGAAAAAACATGGGCGCCTATGTTGTGGAGCTTCGCGTCCTAGTAGTGTGACACTTGTTGTGTGAGCTAACGAACATTCAAGAATTGGGCCTATAATATTGTATTTGACAGCCCAAATTTGTCTTAGATTAATTTTCTTGTCCTTGTGTCAAAAAGTATGCTAGATTACAAAACACAGTGTCCATTGTGCTTGTTCTTTGATCAGTTTCCAAAATGAAAAACAAATATCAAAACTATCAAAATGAGTCAAACATGTTAAAGTCTAGGGTTGTCAACATGAAACTGTTTTGAAAATAAGAAACCTTGTTCCAGAAAACTAAAATTGCCAGACAGTAAGGCCTTTCCTTGAGTCATTTTGAGGTTGTTTCCCCTTTACTACAATTGCTCGTATTTTTCTACAATTGATGGAATTTTTCAGCAATCATCAATTTTATTACCGCACTTAACCTGTTGATTACCGCAATCGGTGATAGATTATTGTAATCGACCAGTCACTTTATCGTAGTCGGTGAAGTTTTGCCACGATTGACCAAAGAATTTTTAAACACCTATTTTGACCTCAAAACCTTAAAAATACTCTCCATTCTATGTCAAAGACTAGTGTTTATCCCAGAAAAATGCAAAGAACATTGTGTGAATCTCTAAACATTAAAGATCATCCATTCTTTGAAAGAACGATTATCATCCAAGCAGTGTTAGTTCAAAAGTTTAGACTCAAAATATCTTGATCCTGTTATCTCAAAATCATCATTATCTTTATCAATGACTTTGTCCCAGGAAAAGGTCGACAATCTTATTCTTACATCCAAAAAACTTTGAGATCAAGATAAATCAACATCTTTCCTTAAAATCACCCTTGTCCAAACATAACTCAGACTCTCCTAGAAAAGGTTATCCTTTTCTGTTTTCTTTATATCACTTGTTTTAGTCACAAAATCTAGACCACACTATGTCTCAAACACCTTATGGAGGACCTTACACAAGGTTGAAGACTAAAACTCAACCTGATGAGTCTTATATCAATAGATTCCCCGCTTGGGTTACATAGCGACATGACAATCCTTTCAGAAATACTAGTCCTTCTCTTTTTATTGAAAATCTTTGAGGGTCATCTTTATTCCAAAATTTCACAGAGGAGGATCTCAACGATATAAAGCAAGATTCCTATTCCATACAAGTGGTTGACATTATTGTAGAGAGGAACCCTAACATTTCTTATCCATGTTGATAAAGAAGGGAGTCAAACTCCCTGCTGAATTCAATGTGTCAACCATATGGCCTGAAAACCCTCTCACAGGTCAAAATACTACTCGACTCTCTCAAAAAGAATCTGTGGTATCTCAAATACTTCCATCTTTGACAATGATGACATTAGCATAGATTGTATCCAATCAAACCAACTTCGTGAACCAAGCAAACACATCTTCCATGCAAAGCATGATAGGCTCCTAAGTGCACCCATGGTCACTAGTGTGCCTCAACCCTCTACCTTATGGCCTATCCAATCAAGTTCTCATGCTATGCACTCAATCTCACAAACAAGTAGAAACCCTTTTGCAGCTATGTTGTTACTCCTGTCAGTCCCTACTAGCCTTGGGGTCAATACATTGTTCCCATAGGGATCCATCTCTATGGGTCTGAATTTCAGTCAATTCCCACCCAAGGTTAAGCCTTTTCTCATTAAATGACCACAAAAACCATAGCAATAGCAACCTCAACTCTAGCAACAACAATCCTAGCTTCAGCAGCCACAACAATCCCAACAACACCAATCTCAAGCACAACAACATACACAAACAAATCAATCTTTGGCCAATCACATGCCTCTATCTCAGAATCATGGGTTGGGAAATCAATATCAAGCCCTAGGGATGAGGTCCTATGTCCCTACTCAAGGGACACAGAGGCACAGACTCATACCTACTATAGAACAAAGGTACAATGTCACAAATCATCCTTAGTCTGAAACAGACATGTTGATCCAACAAGTGCAGAACCTTCAAACCCAAATGATGGATATGAAAAATCAAGAGAAAAATAAATTGTACACCATAGAGGATTTATACTAGTATCCCTTTAATTACTCTCTTCACATATCTCCATTCCCAACTCACTTCTCGGTACCAAAATTTGACAAATATAGGGGCAATACCAAATCTATTGAGCATATTTGAGAATTCTTTGCTAGTTACATCAAGGTCACACACAATGAGACATACTCAATGTGACTATTACCAAAAAGCTTAGCTAGAATAGAAATGGAATGGTTCTCACATCTACCTCATGGAATTCTATCTTGGGGTGAATTGGCTAAAAATTTCATCACTCCCTTCCATCATAACATCAAGCGCAAGGTCACCATCAAGGACCTTTGTGACATCAAAAAAAAATATGGAGAGTCCTTTGTAAAATTCCTATAAAGATGGAGGAATCTTGAAAATATAATCATGTATGACATACCCAAGCAAGACCTAATAGTCATGTTTGTTGACAATCTGATTCCATAAATGTTATTTACAACAGAATTGCAGCTATCTCCAAACTTTAAATAACTCATCAAATTAGGTGTTCATTGTGAGAAGAACTTGGTCAAATGAGGTTTCCTTGCAGATCCTACCCAAATGAATACAAAAAATACTACAAAAAATAAAGCTAAATGGTTGAATAAAAACAAAAATGACATCAGTGATGGTGTCATTGATGTGAAAATGGTCAACTATGCCCAACCCAAAGTGTCACTGCAAGGTGCACTTACATCTAACCAAAAACCCATGGTACCCATTCCACAAGCACACTCTCAAACTCTACCACCCCCTCTCCAAGTGGCCACTATGTCAAACAGTCAACCATAGGCACAATGCCAACCATGATTTTCATTTTAGAAATGAGATTACACACCATTAGGAGATTTGATAGAATCAGTCTTAGGTAAGCTAATACAATCCAACAATATTACTCTCGCTAAAATCAGAGAATATGAACATGGTTCAATCAACCTAAAGTAGTACAATTATAAAGATTTCTGCAAATTTTATCGAGTGAAGAGGCACAAAACACCAAACTATTATCGATTGAAAAATGCCATCCAAGATTTCATTGGCATAGGGGTCATCAACATAACTAACACCCAAACAAAAGGCACCACTAATCATACAATATTCAATAACATATTCCATGATCACAATAAAGGGAAATCCTTATGGTTTAGTGGATAGTCATTTAGGTCAACTACACTTATGCCAAAGGTGATAACGCTATCAATTGCCTAAATCCTTTAGATTGCCATATGGCTACCATCACTATTAGAGACCAAGGTTCTAAATGTGTTGTAACCACATGTGGTACAAAAGTTATCTTGTAAGGAATGCCTTCCTCATCTTCTACACTAGTCAACCCTCATACAACCTTAGATCTACACACAAGCCTCATGGATCAGCTAAAGCGCATGCCTGCCCAAATATCCATGTTTGAAATTTTACACATATCTCCATAGCATAAACAAGCACTTGACCAAGCCCTTCAAAAATAAGCTTTCCCAAGGGACATAACCCCTGAGAGATTCCAAACAATGGTTAACCATATAGCTTCCAAAAACCATGCAACATTCATAGCCCATGATGTGCCTCCACACAAACCCTTGCATAATCATCCCTTGCACTTTCTTGTCCAGGTTCATAAAAGTTCAATCCAGAGAGTCTTTGTTGATGGCGGGGCTGGATTAAACATTTTTATTTTAAATTTAATAAAGCAATTAGGCTACTCTGAATCTAGTATTGATGTCACAAGAAGGATCAACATCAGAGCTTATGATGAAGAAGAGAGATCTTCCAAAGGCATTATCATCCTACCAGTCCAGATTGGCCCTGTTGTCAAGAACACTCTCTTCTAGATCCTAGACCTAGAATTGGGATACATGTTACTAGGGAGACCATGGATACATAAGATGCAATTTGTACCCTCCACATACCATTAGTGCATCAATTTCCTATACCATGGGATAAAAATCATATAGAAGGAGATCCAAACCCATTCCAATACGACAATGTTGTCCAAACTAGTACTAACAACTAGGTTCCATCAAACCAAGAGGCAAGTATCCCTTCTGCATCAAATTCAACTCTCAAAGATGTGACAAGAAGAGAGGGAAAAATTTCTATTGCTGACAAAGGATGTGGTGAATATAGCTACAAGGAAGCTTTCACTATCAAAAACATGCCTCAAAGACCAAGGACATATGGCATCCCACAGCCTACAATTACGACAAAAACCCCAGAACTTGTTATGTTCAGATGTCCACCCACAACCTTTTTCAGATGGGGAGAAATTGCAGAAGAGAACCCATTTGATCCAGATATCAATACATCATTATATCAAGATCCACAAGAGACACTTCAACAACCCCTACCTATATCAACCTATGTATTTGGCTATACGATGATGCAAATTTTTGGGTATGATGGTACAAATGGTCTGGGGGTAAGACAACAAGGTTTAATGGAAGTGTCTCTCCCACCAATCCAAAGAAAAAAGAGAGTGTTAGGCTATGGGAAACAAAGAACCATTCCTACCACCTGAGACAGACCCGTTGCTCAAGAAAAAATATCAGAGTTACACTGGGGAAAAATCCAGAACACATCTTGATCAACAACATACTTTAAATTTTGTTGTCAGCTAAAGTGGAAACCTCTCAATCCTAATTAACCCCCAGCCAAGAAATCCATGATAACGAGATAAGTGAGACATCCGATGAGCATTCTAGAAAAACTAACTCCAATGAGTACGAGTGGAGCTCCATTCATGAATCTAAGCCATCAATCCCAGACTACTCCCCTTGGTCAACCACCACCATACACCTTGATGATATGTTTGACCAATTAACCATAGACGACCAACCCTGGATTGATAAACATATCGATAGAAATTCATTAGGTGGTGTGTCCACATCACAGTCCAAGTTTGTTAGAACCATCTCCATTGTCACCTTCAACCAAATAGATTCAACCCACCATAAGGACCTATGTCTTGTACACCTAGAACTGATAGAGTGGGATCAACAAGGACAACCTGATATGGATATCTTTGAGAATGAAGAGGCTATCGCAGACTTCATGGGACTTAGAGAGGGAATTCCATCAGGAGACACTAAAGCAGGTTTCTCCATTGACCTCAATAGATCAGCATACTTTGGGGAGGAATTTCCTCTTTCCAATCATCAAAAAAAATGAAAAAGAAAAAAGAATCATCAGTAAGTGAAAACCAAAAGGCGCTTACTGGCACAAAAAATGATAAAAAGACAAAACAAGAAGTATCTTCTAGTGAAAACCTCACAAAGGCACTAGAAGATCGAAAGCAGGAACTCCTCCCCTTGATAGAGGAAAATTTGGCATTATTAGCAGAGGAAATGAAAGAATTCAACTTGGGTGATGAAAAGAACCCAAAGAAAATATACCTAGAAAAAATACTCACACCAGAGGAAAGAGAAAAATTCATTAGCTTCTTCAAGGAAAGGAAGGTCAATTTTGCATGGTCCTACTCAGACATGCCAGGATTAGATCCAAAGCTTGTGCTACATCATCTCTCGTTGCTACCCAATGCCAAACCCGTCAAACAAAAGCTAAGAAAGATGCATCCCTATGTTGCATTAATAGTCAAGGTAGAATTGATAAAGATCCTAGATGCTAAGTTCATAAGACCGGTCCCATACACAGACTAGATATCTAATTGTGTACTAGTTACAAAGCACACTGGTCAGATTCGCATTTGTACAAACTTTAGAGATCTTAACAAAGATTTTCCCAAGGATGACTTTCCTTTTCCTAACATCAAAATGATAGTAGATATCACCATAGGACATCAGATGCTACCACTCATGTATGGATTTTTAGGAAATAATCAGATAAGGATTGCACCAGGGGACCAACACAAAACAAATTTTACATGTGCATGGGGCACCTACTTTTGGAATGTCATGCCAATTGGTCTAAAAAATTTTGGAGAAACATATCAAAGGGCCATGACAACCATCTTTCATGATCTCATCCACAAGACAATGTGGGACTATGTTGAGGACATACTTGCCAAGTCAATGCTTAGAAAGTATCATCTACAAGTATTGGGACCCATCTTTGATAGAATGCAAGAATACAAGGTTTGTTAAAACCCAAATAAATGTACATTTAGGGTCACCATAGGGAAGCTATTGGGATTCATAGTGTCACATCAAGGCATAGAGGCAGACCCAGAGAAATTCAAAGCAATACTAGACATGCCACCACCGACCAACCTAAGGAAACTAAGGGGGTTACAAGGAAGGCTCCAATCTATCAAGGGCTTCATATCCAAATTAGTAGACAAGTGTCATCCATTCTAGTATCTACTACACAAGGACATAACATTCATATCTACAGACCAATGCAAACAAGTGTTCCAAATATTCTAGGACTATCTACTCAAGTGTCCCATATTGGTGCCACTAGTCCAAGATAGGCCACTATTTCTATACATCCTGGCAACTGAATCATCATCAGGAATACTCTTAGCACAACATGATGACAGAGACAAGGAGAGATCTATATACTATCTTAGCAGAACATTTTTAGGCTATGAGCTCAACTATATGCCAATTAAAAAATCATACCTACCAGTTGTCTTCGCTTCCCAGAAGTTGAGGCATTACATGTTAAACCATCAAACAAAGTTAATAGCACACATTGATCACCTCAAATATCTTCTAAGAAAAGCATCACTCACTAGATGATTAGAAAAGGTTGATGATCCAAAACAAATTTGACATAGAATATGTTGACATAAAATACTTCAAAGGGCAAGTGATTGTGGATCAACTAGCAGAGGCACCTATTCCGGATCATCAGCCTATCATATTTGACTTTCCAGATAAGTCTATTCTGACACTACAACTGACAATAGAGGTATGGAAACTATAATTTGATGGGTCATGCATGAACCATGGTGCAGGAGTAGGGATAGTACTCATCACTCCAAACAATGATGCAATTCCAAAATATTTCAAACTCAACTTCCCATGCAAAAATAACATATCTGAATACGAAGCTCTAGTCATCAGAGTAAAGACAAAAATATAATGGAGAATCAAGAACCTTAAGGTCTATGGAGATTCATAGTTGTTCATTAGCCAAGTCAACAATGACTATATGAAAAAAGATAAGAAGCTTATACCATACAAAGAACAGATGGACAGGTTGCACACTAAGTTCCAATACATCTTTTTCAAGAAAATACCAAGAGCTCAAAACAAATCTACAAACGTGATGGCTACAATAGAATCCTTTACCGATATGTCAGGGAATGAAACCAGATTCCAATTCCTAGTGGAGAAACTCATGATGCCATCACATCAAGCAGCAATCAAAAAATCAACATGTTCTATTGTTGGTCCTGAAACCCCATGGTACCATGATGTGTATAATTACCCCCAGCATAGTGTCTTACCTCTCAACTTGTCTAGGAACCAAAAAATTTCCGATGTGCCAAGCCTCTAGGTACACCATTCTCGCAACTAGTCTATATAGACCAAGTCTAGATGAAATTTTATTACTATGTTTCACTTCCACGGAATCCCAGAGACCTATGTACGAGCTACATGAAGGAATTTGTGGAACCCATGGAGGTGGAAATAGCTTAGCTAAAAATATCATCCACATGGGATACTACTCGCCCACAGTAGAGATAGATGCAAACAAGTATGTACAAAGGTGTAGGCAATGTCATATTGATGGAGACCTCATCCATGCATCAGCTCAAGAACTAAATACTATCACTTCACCATTACCATTTTCTATGTGGGGATTTGACCTAGTGGGAAAGATTACACTATCTTTAGCTAATGGACATAAATACATCATAGCAGAAAAAAAGTACTTCACTAAATGGGTAGAAGAAATTCCTCTTACCTACATCACTAAGAATCACATCTCCATGTTAATACTCAACAACATCATCTCTCGGTATGGAATTCCTCAAACCATCCTGACAGATCACGGTACACCTTTCCAAAGCAAAGATGTTGAAGATCTATGTGAAAAATTCCAAATCAGAAAAGGTTTATCTTCATTCTATTATCCTCAAGGGAATGGTGAAGCTGAAGTGACAAACAAAACCATTTTGAAAATCTTGAAGAAAATAGTTAACGATTCAGGGCGAGACTGGAATTTACAACTTAGTCATGCATTATGAGCATATAGAACTAGCATGAGAACACCTACAAGAGCCACTCCTTTCTCCCTAGTATATGGATCATAAGTGGTCCTACCCCTCAAAGTGGAAATCCCATCCCTCATAATATCATTAAAGAACCTGATTTGAGATGAAGACTACAGAGTAACAAGGCTTAGTGAACTGGAACTATTAGATGAAAGAAGAAAAAATGCATTCAACCACTTACAAGGCTATTAGAATCACCTTTGAAGGAAGTATCATAAGAAAGTGAGGCCTCAAACCTTTGAGATGGGAGACCTCGTCCTCATGGAAAATAAAAAGAACCAAGTAGAGCAAGTGAAACTAGGAAAGTTTGAGCCTAACTGGCTAGGACCATATATCATTGTCAACTCTACCCAAAGTGGGGCATACCAACTAGAAACACCATAAGGAGATCATCTCCCTAGATACATAAATAGAATGCACCTCAAGAGTTTCTATGCTTGAGGACTCAATAGTTAAGGCAACTATCTACATATTCAGAAAATATAAAAAAAATTAAAAAAACACAAAAGATTACCTTGGTGAAAACCTGGCAAACAGGTGCCTTGGCAACAACAAAAGAAAAAAAACAAACAAAAAAAAAGTAAAGAGAAACAAAATTTCTCTCTCAGTGAAAACCTATCAAATAGGTTCTATTGAGTCGGTACCTTAGTGAAAACATGGCAAACAAGTGCCAAGTGTTCAAATCCAGCTTCACCGTCAATGAAATCCAAGATCAAAAGATTGAGAAAACTTCGCATGCAAGACTGACTCTGCAAGCTATATCTAGAAGAACAATCCCCTCTGAGCACTAACACTTATCCATGGTTAGTACTAGTCCACCAAACTAGCAGACAATTCTAAAATGTCATGAAAAATCCTTAAAAAATAAAAAAACTCATCAAAAACCCTATTAAATTTTAAAAAACTCATCAAAATCCTAAAAAGATCAAAATGTCCTAAAAAAAAATCAATCTACATCAAAAACAATAAAAAAATTGCAAAATCTCAAAGCAATAAAACCATCTTGGTTATCAACAAAAAAATTTGTTGACCAAGTCAATCAATCAAATGTCAAAACCATGAGCTTTGTGAATCAACATTGGGCCCATCTGACACAGCTTGATCAACTACCCAAAATGATCAAAATCAATCAATCAATCAATCATCTTACATAGTGGTGGATACGCTCAAAACCAGACATATCAGTCTTATATGAGTCATCTATTCCTGAAACCAGACACAATTAGACAATCAAGCCAATCAAGCCTATCAAGAGAGTCAAGCCAATCAAGAGAATCAAACTGAATCAAGGTATAATCAAAATGTTGACTAGGTCAGTAGTTAGTCATATGTTAGTCTATATTTCATGGTTATGTTCTTACGCTACTCCAGGATCCACCAAGTGAGGAAAGTAGCTATGATGGATCATGACTTATTTTCTTTTATTTTTTCTGTGGAATGTTCACTTCGCTTCTGAGGCAAAGATGATTTAGGATAAATTCGGTAGGTGCTGTCACTTATCTGGAAACCACGCACTTCCACGATCTGAGCTTAACCTTGGAAAAAAATTGGACATTCCTTCTCTCTTATCTTCTTGTTTATTACCAATAGAATCATAGCGGTACCTAGATGGTTTGAGATCTAGGTGCATTGGATTTCTATCTTGGGTTTTTTGCTTTCTTTTCAAAATCAATACAGTCATAGCGGTATCCAGATGGTCTGAGATCTAGGTGCATTTGATTTCTATCTTGGTTTTTTGTCTTTCTTTTCAAAATCAAGAGTTTGTAGCGGTATCCAGATGGTCTGACATCTGGGCACATGGGAATTCTATCTTGGTATTATTTTTTTGGATGGTCAGTGAGAAAAGTGGTATCTAGATTGTCAATATATGGGTGATTTTGGCTCTCTTTCATTTCAAATCATAGATCATAGCGGTATCTAGATGGTGAATATCTGGGTGCATTTGGATCTCTTTCTTTTCAAAATAGGGAACATAGCTGAATCCAGATGGTCAATATCTAGGTGCACTAAGTTATCTTTCTATTCAATCTCTCTATTCCTTCTAGTTATCAAGAGGTCATAGCGGTATCTAGGTGGTCTGAGATAGGGATGCATTGGATACTCTTCAAAATTTCATAAAAATATGCAATGATGATAAACATTGGAAATGCAGCAGTGACCTAGGTCACTCATACATTCTATCAATTAATATCTATCAATCATCAACCATCCATTATATCAGTACATATCTATCAATTGATCCCAGAGAACATTCCAAACTAACTTCCTTCTAACTAACACATGCATTACTCAGATATTTTGTACATAATATATCACATTCATTCCAATTAAGTACATCAAAAAACAAAAAAAAGAAGACAATCAAGCATCTACATACATGGTAATCATAATCAATGCATCCATAAACATCTCATATAAATATGCTTTTCATAAACACCATTATGCATACACATGTCAGTATCATAGGAAAAGTAAATCATCCATCTAAGAGTCTTCATAATAGAATCACATTGCATAAACATTTCATCAACTGAAATCATGTAGAACCATACATATAGCAAGTAAACCAATGTACATCATATAAAATCACTAGCTGCATCTCATATAAATCTCAATATCTTAGTACAATGAACAGTCGCAAGTCTAAACAAAGAAGGTGATCAACATGTATATCAATAAATATCAGTGTGTCAAGATATAATCATTGATAAACCTCAGAGTATATCAATGGAACATCAATACAAAAATGGTACAACATGATGCAAAATCAAAAGTCCATGGAATCAATAGGAACTACCACCACCCTCACCGCCAGGTGCACGAGGAGGTGGCATATCGGGTAAAGGTGCTTGTTGTGGACCAGGAGCTCCAATACCACTACTCTAGGATCTCTGAGCTCTACTCAATTTTTGTGAGGCTATGAAGCTTGGTACCCACTGTGCTACAGGAACAATTGCCTCATAGTGATAGTGTAAGTACTCAATCTCCCTGTCTGCCTCATGACCTGATCTATAGAGCTGATCATGGGAATTCCTCAAAGATAAATCCTATACATTGTCAAGGTAAGCTCTCACCTCTTCTTGATCCTCTCTCTCTCTCTCTGCTGAGTACCAGTATCCCTAGCCTTAGCTGTTGTGACCTTGCTCTCTAATGCCACAACTCGTGCATCAAAAGAAGCCAACCTTGCCTTAAGATTAGACAACTTCTATGTTAGCATCTCCAAATATGATGGATCTAAATCCATACCACACATGGCTACATCCATCTCCCCCTCCTCAACCCTATCTCCCAATCCCTCATCCCTTCTCCCCACACAACCCATGAGTCCTCACTATCCTCACTATCTCTAGTACTGCTACCAATATTGTTTCTCCCAGTTGAAGTGCTATAACCTGAACCCTCCACATCCAAAGCCTCAACATCAATATCCCCAATATCTACATCAACATCCTTAGTGGCTACTCTATCCTATGCTCTCTTAGAAAGCATAGTACTGGTGCAATGATGCACTCTCTAAACAAGTTGAGGACCCTCCTCCTCTAAACCTTCCTCCTTGAGGATTGCTCCCAATCCAACCTGCCTAGTACTACCATGACCACCCCTATTCCTCACCATACCACTAAAACTACAAGGACAAGGATCATCTCTACCATCCCCACCACCATAACCACCATCCCTCCCCCAACCACCATCACTACCATTGTCTCTCCCCCTCCCTCCATCACGGCCACCACTCCTACCTCCATCTCTCCCTCAATCCCTCCCTCCACCCTCATGACCTCCATCTCTACCTCCATATCTCCCTCTTCCCTTTCCCTATTGAGACCTCCTAAAGATGGTACCAACCATAGTCCAAGTCCATCAGTAAATGAATTAGGATGAGAGTGCTACCACCAACCATCATACTATGGAGTCATTCCTACAAAGAGAATGAGTTCACACATCAGTATCATATAGATGATAAGCATAAAGTGACAAATCAAAAGATAGCTACATCTAACAAAGCATAAAAGATAGCTACATATAGACAAATTAGAAAAGAGAAATATACTAGGAAGGGAAAGAATCCAACACATACTAGCATCAACTGTGGCTGATCACCAAGTCCATGCAACAGGTAGAAGACCCTAGTACTTGGTAATCGCAAAATCAAGAGGAATAATTGCACCCTAGAGAGTAATATCCCTTGATCTCTGGGAAAAGTAAGCATAAGAATCCAAGATATCCTGTCTCTCACCAAACTGCCGCAACACTCTGTCGGTGTTGTGGAAATCAATCATATGAACGTGTCGGCTGACATGCCCAATTAGGAACCTTTGTTGTCGATAGAAGGGAAGATGTATATCCTCCCCATCCCAAATAAGACAATCCTTGTATGGTCTCTATATGAAGTACATCATCATGTCAAGTTGTTGCTATCAGTACATCAGATGTCCCATATGGGACTGAACAATAGCACATTCATACATAAAAACATATGGTCTCCACAAAGGAAGATCACAAGCACCTACTAACCTACACATAGAAATGTACTCCCACACCCATATCTATAAAAAAGTGGTTCTGCAACCAAGGGACTTACCTCCAAGGTAAGCTGCATAAAACATGTGAAAGTACATGTGGGCCAACATGCACAAGCCCCAAGCATAAACTGCTTGATCTCTGACCATACCTTGAAGGCAAGACCCAAACCCAATAGAGAATTTGTGCTGCCGACCATTGGGGTACAATATACCACAATTTAAACTACCTAGAAAGGTAGCCATTTGGTCCAAACCCATGCCAAATCTAGACCAATGGATATCATAAGGATTAGACATTGCTAACTGATCATGGGGAAGACCAAAAATCTTAGAGAGACAAGTGACACCAGAGTCCTGATCATACTCAACAAGGGCACCCTTAATAGGAATCTGAAGAATGCAATAACAATCCTCTAGAGTGACTGTGCACTCGCTAGTTGGTAAACTAAAGGTGCATGTGTCTAAATTCCACCTCTCTAATAAATGAGAGATCAGACCCCTATTGGTCATGATCTTGATCATATAACACACCCAATAAAGACTTATCTCTCTCAGTATACCCCTCTCCACCTCAGAAAGATGGAAGTGTAATACTAATCATGCAGGTTTGGATTCCTCGAAATGAAGAAAAATCTTGATGTACTACAAAAATAACAGAAATAAAAACATCAGTATCAACTCAGTAATAGAATATCAGACATGTTATAACGCAAGTTCAAAAAGTACAAGTAGGTTGATTGTGACATCAATTATCAAAAGTGGTACTTTTACACCCATTGCGACACTCAAATAGAAAGTGAAAGAATTTATGAAAATGCATTAATAAACCTAGCTTATGTGGCACACTTATCGAATGTGGCATGCATTCAGCAATTGCAATACCAAACCTGCAATTGCGGCAAAACCGCGATCTATTGTGGCAAACATTGAAAATTTTCAAAAAAGAAAACCTTTTAAAAGAAATAAATGATGGTATTAATGACATCAAGGATAAGGCCACTCACCAGACATCATGGACTAGTTTGGTGATGAAAAGTATAGACCCGATCAGACATGTGCACAATGCCTGGTATACCTGCCATAGCTCAACGAACATCAAAGAAATCAGAGAAAATAGGACATAAAATTACTAAAGATCCAAGGCTCGAAGAGTGCAAAGTGACAAATGAATGGATGACCTAGCTATTTTTAAAGGCTTTAAAAAAACCCTAATTCCTCCAAGACCTCAAAATTATCTTCCCAGACCCTAGAAACTTCAACACTCAATATCAGGGACATAACAAAGCATTTTAAAGATCAATCAGATACCTAGGTTATCAATTTGCAGTTTCAACAAAGTAACACTCATGTCATGACTTTTCACTCAAATTTGTTGAGGGCACACAAATACACCTGCTATCACTGAGGAAAGCTGGGGTAGGATCAAATAAGAAAATCTTTGACACACTACGACAAGCCACATTGCATCAAAGAGGGGAAAATGTAGACACCCTAAAATGGACAAACTTGTGACTTGACATTAAAAATACTAAATTTCATCTATTAATTAATGGTTTTTAAATCATTAATTAATCATCTATTTTCTTCTAAATTCATTTCCCAAATCATCTAATCAAATTCCCAAAATTAGTTAAATAATTAATTTGATTTAATTAATTAACCTTAATTGATTAATTTTCATTAATTAATTAATTAATTAAATTCAATGTCCTAAAGTGTAAATTAAAATATTTAAACTTATGAATGATATTCTTCCAATTAAATTAATTTAATTTCATTCAAGTAATGCAATTCTAAATAGAAAAGAATTGAATTATCTCACATGTTGAAAACTTTAAATTCAAAAATGAATTAAATATTAATTTATCTTCAAAGAGATAACTTTAATTAGATCACATGGGTTACTCCACCCACCTCTTCAATTTACATGGGTTTCTCCACCCACCTCTTCAGTTCTAAAATGAAACTCGAAATTAGCTCTTCAGTTAACCAAACTCTATCTCCTCTCTCTCAGTTGAAGAGGTGGAGTTTATTGATGGCTTCTCTAGTTCCCTTTAATCTCAACTGTTCATCTTCCTATCTCTGGGATTGATCTCAACCGTTCATCTCATTATCAATTCCTATATAACATAACTCTTCATAATCATTTGAAAGATACAACATTTCAATCTCACGTGCACCATTACTCTATCAGATTGGTTCAAACATCAAGCCATCTTGCGATCACAAAGCAATTCAATATCATATTCTCGATGCTCCTAAGTCATAGAAGCTACACACACCAATACTGAGCATCACAAACATCATTTTGGAAGGAGTAGAGATAGACAATAAAGGCTTCAATAAATTGGATTTGCATTCATTTGTTTTCCTCTTACTTTCTTGTACATGTTATTGATTCGTAGTTTCGTTATTAGTAGCTTGTTTCTTATCGATTTCCCCAATTGCGAATCGGTGCTACTAACCCCCTCTTTGATTCAAGAGTGTTACATATTTTGATCCATTGTATACAGTCATAATACCGTGAAACATGCTTTCCCATCATCTCTCATTTATTATCATCCCTTGTAAAGGTTTTCACATCCCCATGCGAGATCTTTCTGTCGTGATAAAAGCTTAACCCAGCATGCAACATGTCTATAACAGTAGCAATGAGCTCAGTTATGATCTTAAACCTACACCAATACAAGGAAAAATGGCCCATCACCCAATGCTCAGATATTTTCTGAACAACCATCTTTTCTCTGACCTTATCATACCCTCTTAGGCACTCCATGAAAAGTGTAATCTTGCATTTTGACAACTTCTTCTAGACTTTTGGCTCTATGACCCATTTACTATAATCATCTATTCCTCCCTGAGAAGATCACCTCCCATCCTCTCAAAATTATCAAACACAATAGCAAGCTTAGACATATAGTTTTGAAATAACAATAATCGCAACTTAATCACAATGCATAACACCCACAAAGCATGAGAACTTGCATTATATGAATGCACTCCACCTCTGTAAAAGCACGTGTTCATGCCATAATTAGGGTAAAACTGACAATTTGTCATCATCACAATTATTGAGGATATTGCCAACTTTTTTCATATTCCTTTCATATCACACGACATGAGATATATCTTGGGGCATTAATATTTCCCCTTCTCAAGTAATGATTTTGTTGCAATTAACACCATAATTTGCCAGCCTATCTGCTAGAGCATTAATTTCATGGTAAACATGCTTAATGATCACACTCTTATAGGATTTTATGATGTCATGAGATTATTTAATCATAGAATTGATAGACCATGATAGTTTATTTGATCCATCAAGACACTTTATTATAATTATCAAAACCCCTTCCAACCTTAAATTTTTACATTTCAAATCTTTACCAATAGTTAGAGCTTTCCATGCCTCCATAGCTTCAACAAAATGACTTGATTTCTCACCCAAAGGACTATCCATCACCGCCAAGCAACATCCTACCAAATTTCTCACAATTACCCCAAAACTAACCTTCCCTAGATTTCCTTTGGAAGCCCCATCAAAGTTAACCTTGATACATCTAGGTGGACGAGATACCAGACAAGCCCATCCCTAGGGTTACGATTTTTTCTGATGGTAAAGGATGTCTTCCATCTTTTCTCAAAGTCTAATTGGGCCTTGTGGTTGTTTAATTCAGATTAATTAAGAGATTACAAAATCTGTCTATTGATTTTGTCAGGAATGAGACCTGACGGAGAAGCTTTATCTCTGAAAATCTTGTTGTTTCATTCCTTCCAGATGTGCAAAAGATATAAGGAATAGAGAGCTTCCAAAGCTTAATGGATTCTTTATTAGAGCTTCGTAACTTGCATTGAGAAAAGAAATCTTTTAGAGAGTTTTGGAAAATCTAGCAAATATACCGTTTGTGTAGAAATAGAGCCCAAACTTGATGGGAGAAATCACAATGGATAAACAAATGAAGCACCAATTCAACATTCCTACAACAAAGAAAACATCTATTAGGGAAAGAGAACCCCCTTCTTTGAACATTGTCCAAGAGTTGTTATGTTCTTCTCTATTTTTAATAAAAGTATCTACCTTTTTAAATAGTTGATGATAGTTTTACTCAATCATCCATTCTTACAAGCCAAAATTACTTATTGAAAAGTTTCATATTTGAGAAGTCTTGATGATAGAAAATACCATTAAATGGTAGTTTTCATGATTTTGTCACAATCTATGTAGTATTCAAATAATTTCTTTTGGAATCAAATCTAAATGTTCTTGAATTCACATTATAGACCACACTCAATGATCAAACACTAAGCATAGGAGATTGATTGAATACATTGATTCAAAAACATGTGCAATAGGTTTTAGAAGTAGTTTTTGAATATTCATGATTAGCTCCAATAGCCAATAGTATTTCTCTTGCACCCAAAAATAAAACATAATTATCCTACATTTATTGATGTAAAATTTTCCTCAAATTTTGAATGGTTTGTTGTTTAAGAATATCTACTTGTTCAAATAAATGATGGTATTTATATTCAATCATTCATACAGCCAAAAACCACTTATTGAATAGTTTAGTATTTAAGAATCTTAGATGATAGAAAACAACATTAAAGAGTAGTTGGCATACATTTTTCATGTTTTATAAAGAATTCAAAATTTATTTTTAGATTCAACCATATGTTTTTGAAGTTTCATATCACATAACCCATTAGTAAGAAGTGGAGAGTGATTAGAAACATTGATTCTAAAGCATAATTAATACTAGAAGCATTTTTGTTTAACATTAAATCATTCCCTTAAATAAATAATAACAATTTTATTTCTCATACACCCAAAAGTAATAAAAGATAATCCAAATATTTTGTCCATGATCTCAAGCTAATCTATACAAAAGTTTACATCATTATTCCTTGGTATTATAGAATTGGCAGACCTAAATCATTATTAGAGAGTTGTATAAATTGTATTTCTTGCACAACTCATTGTAGAATTTCCCAATTTTGGGCATTAACATGATGGTTAAATTTGAATGGTTGGTGGAAATTAAATAAGGAGAGTGTGCTAAGTGAAACAATAAAGTATGTGAAGCATCTGCAAGATAAATTAAATGTATTAGATAAGGAGAAACCTAGCGCTCCTCTTCAACTTCAAACCAAGTGTTGTAGTGAGAGGAAAGATAGAGGAGATGCAGATATCAAAGTAAGAATTACCCAAAACAAATTTTTAATTGGCATAGACTGTGCTGCCAGGAGAGGTTTGCTAGTAAAATATCTCACACACCTAGAAATTCTTGAGCTTTCAGTTGATAATTCCAAAATATTTTTATTTGTAGAAGAAACACTTCATCTCACTTTTACTGGACATGTCATTACATTACACTCTCAAAATTTACAATTTTTGTAGATAATATTTAAGATTTTTAACTAGTACAATTGCAGGTGGAGATTAAGAGTGGGTGCAGCTTAGGCATTACTAATATTGTGGAAATTTTACAAGAAGATTTCAAAGAGACACATTGAATAGAAAGAGATTTAAATTGCTTTCTTGTATGTTGTGGTCAATATGTCAACATTTTATAATGATGTTGGTCACTACTGTATAGTGCAAGACATGTAGTAAACAGGTCAATACTTTATAATAAGGTTGGCCACTATTCGAAAGTATTAGATACCTAGTTAACATATCAATGTCTTAATAGTTAGGCATGTTTGGTTTTTGCTAGTTGTTTGGATATGTAATGGTCTAATGTCTATCATTTTATGTTCTATGGGATCAGAGTCCTTCCATGCTCATATAATACAAAACATATCAATACCTTGTAATAGGATTGGTCATTATCATAAAGTGTCAGATACATTATGGTCAAATTTTCATCCTCTTTTTGTAGAGTGCCATAACATTGGCCACAACATGTTAGTTATTATAGAAGAACTGAATAGTGAATTATATGTGTAATTTTTTCATTAGGTTAAATTAAATGGTTATAGTCTCTTTTATAAGAGAAATTGTGAATGCGTTTAAAAATTTTGTGTTATTTGTAAGGGATTTTTATAATAGTTACAATCTCTTGTTATATTTATTTCTATTTAAGTTGTATAGATCAATTAGTTAAAGTATTAATTTTTGTTTCTCAAGATTTAAATTTAAATTTTCAAAGTAATGGTTGATATAAAATTCAAAGTGGCCACTCTTGGTCTTTCATTAGTTGGCTTCTATTAATACTTTCTATATTTTTAGGAGTAAAATTCCATATGGAATTCAAAGTAGTGACTCTTGGTTGTTCATTATTTGGCTTGTAATAATAATTTCTATGTTCAAATTCAAAAAGATGTTTGAAGTGGAATTGTAAGTGGGGGCTCTTGTCTTCCACACTTTGGCTTCATAACCATTGGTATTTGTATGAGTTTGGAACATAATCTTCAAATAGAAAGAGGTTTAATGTTGGCACATAGTTTCCAAATAAGAAATAATCCAAGTTGAAAGTGGAAAATATTATTATCATGACTCAAACATGAAAATAGTCAAAGTGGAAAATCTAAAAATTATTTTCACAATTGAAACATGAAAATGGTTCAAGTGGAAAGTGAGTTTCCAAATGAAAATGGTATAAGGGGAAGGTGCTAAAAATCATTATCATGAATCAAACATGAAAAATGTGGAAGTGGAAAGGAAAAAATTATTGCCACAATTCAAACATGAAATGGTCCAAGTGAAAAGTGATGAAACATACAACCTCCTATTTTCAAGGTTACAACTTGCCAATCTCCTTATTACCTCGTGCACACATAAAATGGTAAATATTAATAAGATATTTTATATAGTAAAAAAATATAAACTATGTGTTGGATATGTGCATGAGGGGCCAAAAAGTGGTGGTATGAAAAAAAAAATTCATTTGCCCAAAAAAGTGAAAAATTAGTGTTGACCTTTTAGTTGGCTTGGGTGTTGGTACATATGGCCATGGAAAAATCCTAACCATATCCGATATGTTTATATTAACATTAATAAAAGAAATTAAATTTAATATTAAATAAATATAAATATATATTATTAAGCCAAGAGGCTTCCTACAATGGCATCAATATTCAATGTAATATGTAATTCCTTTTAAAATGACGTGCATTTAACTATCAAGAAATGATTCATATTTTGCTAGCTGATTGAAATGGAACTGACAAAAGTGAATCTATTCAAATATAACTCATGAATGCGAAGCTATTTTAATACCATATGTACATATGCATTAAACTGATGTGATGTGTTACCCACTATAAAACGTTACTACATGTTAGTGTAATGGAAAAGTCATGTCTTCTTGCTTCATGAAAATAGATATGAAGGTTGGAGGTATGTATCCAAATGGAGGCTACAATAGGAATGAGGATGCACAAATGATAGGTGATTTCTAGCAAGACCCATTTGTACATTTAGACCTAATATCAAATTACTGAGAGGGGGGTGAATCAGTAATCTACCAAATCAACCACCTTACAACCACTTAAACTTTTAACCACCATTCACAAGTTTAACCTTAATAGAAGTAAATTTAAAAACTTAAGCATCCAAGATCATCCACAAATTTTACATGTATATTTATCTAGTGGAAACCCAAATAGAGAAAAAACCATGGTGGGGATTAGAACCCACTAAAACAATGAACTCTTTTGAAGTATGCCCTATAAGGAGCTTAACCTTGTTAAGAGTTTACAACAACGCTGTTAAATGCTACTTGGTTAAGGGATTTACCTTAGGCCTATTAAAAACTTTACCCTATTAAGAGTATCCTTATTAGAGGACTTAAAAACACAAGCTAATGTGTCACCTTTTTAGAGGATTTACAATAAAGATCTGTTAAGATTTGCCCTATTACGAGATTTCAACTTTTGTAACTATTAGGGAAAAACAACATCAATGATCTACAAAATAGAACTACCTCTTCTTGATTAGATACACTAAAGCACACAATCTCCACTAAGAATACTTAACTCTTACATGGCTTGATTGCAACATGCACCTTACACCACACTTGCACAATACAGATGATCAACACAATTTGCATTGAACTTTAAACATTATAGTGAACTATTATGTCCACTACCTTGATCAAACCCTAAAATGAAATCACAAATAATCCTGCTCAAATCCAATGATCCAAATACCAAAAATTAAATACACAAAACATATTTCCAAGACCGCGTTGTCCTATACAATGATTTACATATGAAATTGAGCCAAAGAGTCAAACATGTTTTGACTATAATTAAAATTCCTCAAGAATATTCTCCACATGATAACATCAATCAATGTGATGTCATATCATCATCTATAATCATGAATACAAATCATTAAATCATAAATAATTCATCCTTAATCACTGTTGCATCGATACTGATTACCGATACAAGATCTACTATATGTTGTTCACCTGTTGGTTCTATTGCTTCCTGGTTTGATTGATCAGCTCTTCAGACATTGTCTTCTCTACCTGGTCATGCACTTCAGTGGGGGTTCCAACAGTCTCTTCTGATAGAGTTTTTAGTTCATGCTTCGGAGATGCTTCCTGCTCATTCTTGTTCCTTTCTCTGGGACATCTTTTCCCTAGATTGAAGGCTTAGTTTCCTTCATCTAGTTTGCTTTCTTGTTTTGGGTACCTGATCAGGCCTT